>JAMKCH010087220.1:0-24336 GCA_023653785.1 Ophioderma brevispina | reverse complement strand
ATATCCACCACTGGTCTCGTTACCCCTCCCCCGGTGGATGTTTGTTTTTTGATGAAACAGGAGCGGAACATGTCAATTGACAATTACATTAAATATTTGTGGCACCAAAAAGGGGGATTTTAGCAACCCAGGAAAAAACCTGGAAGGGGTTTGTAACCCCCCCCCCCTCCGGTAGAAGGGTTAAAAATATATATCATTTTAAAGCTTAGCAAATATAAATATTTCAAAATCGCGCAATAACTCCAAATGGCTAATTTAGAAAACCTTGTAAATTCTCAGTTCAAAATGATCATTGATAAACCACATATAAACTTGAAGAACCGTCGGGTTTTTATGTATGAAAAACTTTTCAGTCAATAGCTTTTCTCGATAAACTTAAGTTTTCACACAAATCAAAACCCAAGTTTTCATATAAACTAACTTTCAGTTGAGAACAAATTTTCAACTTACTCTACGATATTTCCTGAAAAAATAATTAAAAATATTATGACAACAAATAGTGTAACAAAGTAGGATGATTTTGGCCTGCCATATATTGCATAACTAATATACCTCCTGCTGCCACGTATAGACCCGCATCCCATCGAAAACCCTCTCGTTGGTAAGCGTCCAGCCACTTGTTTGGTTGTTCGTCCTTTTTTCTTTTCATCTTATTTCGCCCCAACCACCGGACGCCCCCACGCGACTTCCACCCCCCCTCCTCCCTCACCATCCCTTCCGTTTTGTTGCATTTTAACTGTATAACTTTAACACTACTACCTTAAATCCTTGTGCTGTTACCCATGTATGTAACACCCCTCAACTGACTCCAATGCACTTCCCATACATATACATACTAGACTAATACTACCTTAATCCTTTGTTATTACCATGAATGAAAGAATTACACCCTAACTACAGGTGACCATAACTTCAAAAGGAGTATCACTTTGAAGAAATTTAAAAAGATCCTTAAAACACAATTACTTTTTACATTTTAAAGTTACCATCACTCGATTCGGTTCAGTAGTTTTGAAGAAATATAGATTATGTAACACATGTCAATGGACACTTCCTTCCAAGGTTTGCTCACCATAATGCAGGATTTTATGTAACTCCCGCTGATTACTCGTGTTATCTGTTCAAAGGCTGTCTTCTTCAACCGGCTTGTTTAATATTTTGCCATCTGTTGGGTGTTGTTGATTACAGTAATAACAATTAACCGAATGCACAATTATAAAACAAAACATCAATAACAAAAAAACAAAACATGGTACTACAAGAATGATTCATCTTTATTAAAAAACAACACAATAATCTGTAGACAAATGTGAAATGTGGTTAGCTGAACTATGGGGGTGAACTGGAGAGTTTTATCAATAATTTAACCAGGTGACGAAAAAAAAAATAAGAATTATTCACAATAATTTTTATTTAAATTAAGGACTCGTTTCCATAAGATGGTGGATTCTACTTTAAATAACACAGGCATGATTTGAGTGCAATTCAAAAATATCCCGGCGTTTTAATCTATACTGGTGTTCTAGAAGTCTGGCACGAGACAAGATGATTGGTCGACATTTGTCCCCCATACAAAGGGCGTTTGTGGTTTTGTATTCCCCCCCCTTTTATGAACTTGAAGAGTTGATTTGGGGTCGACTGCTTTTTTTATATCATTTAATTTCACTTTGCATTTATGGCATGCGGATAAAATCTTAAAGCATTTTAATTATCTTAAAAAAAAAAAAAAAAAAAAAAAATCAAAACTTACAAAACAGAACAAGGTGAACATGGGGGGTTGAAATCCTTTCTAAAGATTTCTCATAACTGCAAAACCTAGTTGAATATCAATTTTACTTCGGTTTCAATATTAATTTCAAGGCATATTTTTCTAGATAGCTGTCTGATGATATGTAATTAAATTAAAGAAAAGGAATTTCCTGGATTGACGACAGCCCATGGTACTATCATTAATTTGTCAAAAAGACTGATGATGTCCTCTCATTTTTCTTCATTCTTTCCTTAAGTGAAAAGAAAAGATGTAAATTCTTTTGAAATGTCCTGTGTCAATATTATGTTGAACCGGTGCAAAATATCATTTAATTATCTTATTTTTTTTTTAAAGAAATAAATTGGAAAAGAAAACGAAAGAAGTCTTGATTATTTCTCGCCTGGTCTGTCTGAATCACGTTATTACCCAAAACTTGGAAAGGAAGTTCCATTGACATGTGTTACATCATCGCTAATTTTTAAAACTACTAAACCGAATCAAGTGCTGTTTACATTAAATTTGAAAATAATTCTGGTTTTTAAGATTCTCTTTTAAATTTATAAAATGTGATCCTCACTTTTGAAGTATGGTCACCAATAGTTAGGGTAATTCTTTCTGAGACACCCTGTACAACCCAGCACCACCACCCCCCGTAGCCCGGCTGACCTCAAAAGACCCCCAAAATATTGCGCATAAATGCTGACCAAACCTGCGTACCCACAATTGACCATTTTAAACCTTAGATTCCTCTGATTTTGACAGACCTATGTTTTGATAAAACCCGCCAATGGCATTTTAATACTTTAAACTTTGCACCTTATGACCTTGAATGTTCAAATTTTTTTTTGGCATTGCATGTGTTCCAAACCACCAAGTTTTCATGACCATTTGGAGACTTAAGACCTCAAAAGGACCTTTAAATTATTCATCACCAAATTTTGACTACACCTACCAGGTTTCATGACCATGGATGAACACTGATTACCACACCTTGGTGATCTACAAGTTTTCTTCATTCTCTACAACAAGTTGACTCTACTGACCTTTGGAGGACTTCTGTGACCGTGGAGAACAGAGCATCATTTCTCGTGTTTTTTCTTCTTATGACGTTTAATGAACAAGTTTAGCGGGGTGCCCCTCCCTGAAAGATGTGGGGCGGCAGCCAGGAGGGGAATTTAAAATAATCAGGGGTCAACAACTCACCAACTCCATTGAATTTAGAGCGGAGTCGTCTACTATATAAAGAAACATTATACTTCTCAAACAAACAAAATAGGCTTACGCCACTTTGTGCTGTTATGTCTTCTCCGAAACTGTGATTCTACTTAATTTAAACTTACAATGCGCGCTGACCTGGACGCCTCTGCGATAACCATGTTTTCTTTTTCATGCTATTTTAAAATGACACCTTTTTTGAATAAACACTTTATCCCGGTTTTTTAATCAAATAGGTTTGGTACATTTTCTTTAAATATGTTAGTGAAACACTTGGACTTTTTAACCTTTTACCATTGTTTTTTTTTTTTTTTTTTTTTTTTGATTTACCGAATGCTTGAATGTTCCTTCAAAGCATTGGAGTGGCGTGGTTTGCTTTCTGTATAAAATACCTCAATCGGGATTCCTATTAACCAATTTGTCTTTATAATTTTCGGCAATATTTACCAACCTTAAGAATTGGTGTTGAAAATTACTGTGAATAGACTACCCACATTGACATTTATGCCTCCGTTATGTTTGTTCGATGTATCCATACTAACTTTCTGACCTTTGTTTCACAAGAGTAATTGCAAATAGACTAGGATTCAGGTGATAATCAGGCATTAATTATTTAGATTCTTAATTTAAACATGGTTAGCTATCTTAAACATCCATAGAGTTCAAGACCAACCTGGTTCAGATGGCGAAAACAAGATCTACTTTTCAATAATTATCTCTAATACCCTATTTTAAACTTGGTCCATTGCCATAGCTTGAAGACAAGCCGTAATTGTAACCATCCATAGAGTCAATTACCCCTGTCCAGATGGCGAAACAAATCTCTTTTCAAATTATATCTCTAAATTAACACTATTTTAACTTGTCCATTGCCAAAGCTGGAAGACGAACTGCTACAAGTCCAATGGTAAAAATCACCGTTGAAGGAAGACTTCATTAAAAACTCAGACAACAGACATAATATATAGGTCTTTCTGTTCCAAGCTGGCAAGACGCTAACGTTTATAACGTTTTTCGAAACTTGACTTTGTGGGCAAGGCAAGGTTATTAAAGTGTCTTTATGAACAGTGTTACTTTGTCCTATTGTTAACAAATTAAAACTTATCCAAAAGACGTAATCTGATTTTCAATTCGTTTTAAAACATGTCCAGTGCATAGAACGTTCATCTGATTTTGTGCGATATTTTTTTATGCAAAACTCTCTCCAAAATCTGTTTCAAATCTTATAAACCCTCTATTGATCCTAAGATTTTCTCTGATCCTATCTTTTGCAATTTTTTTCTTGTGCAAACTAGTTTTGAAAAAATAATAGGCTGGTATTTCCGAAAGAGAGCGTAATTTAGATTCGGGTTTAAAACTAGGGTTAGTCCTACTTGAATGGACTCTTTTTCCCTTCAACGTGCTTTAAAAATGGGCTGTACGGTGAGAAAAGCTAGAAAATTCCTCCTGGGTGGGCCGAGGTATTCTATTCGTTCACACAAAATGTGGTTTACTGTGTGACTCCTTAGAATGGGGAGAAAATGGTAGGTGTACAAACTGTTTCATATCTGCCGTTCTTTTTTTAAGCGATTTCTTCAATTTTTTTGAATATATGTGTAAACAATAAATATAAACTCTTCATGTCAGAAAATTACTGTTCAATGAACACGTCGAGTTCAGGGTCCGCAGTATTCCTATGCACATTTAACTTTATACATGCACCCTGTATAAAGAGCATACCTTGAAACCTTTTTTCTAAAGATCTAAATTGTCCGTAAGCATTTTAATTTTTTATGACAGGTTTTATACAAAACACTTAAAAGATGGCCCTATTCCTCAGCATTAACTAGTTGAAGCGTTTACTCGTAAATCTTCAAAAACGGCGAATGCCATGATTTTGATCGTTGATCATATCTAGACGCATTATAAAGTGAGCTGCACTTGTACTTTCCAATTGTTTCTATCAAATTGCAAAACAAAAATATGTTTTGGAAGTGATATTGGCAGGT
Source organism: Ophioderma brevispina (assembly GCA_023653785.1). NCBI lineage: Eukaryota > Metazoa > Echinodermata > Ophiuroidea > Amphilepidida > Ophiodermatidae > Ophioderma > Ophioderma brevispina. Next base: position 19,383 of record JAMKCH010087220.1, on the reverse strand, counting down.
GTTCCGCGCGAAACGCGGGAGGGCCCACCCCATCCACCCCTGCACCGTTGATAATGACTCGACATACATTTTTATATCCAACAACCTAACCCATCAAATCGATTTGAGACTGTTGATCCTACCTTAAAGATTGTTAACGTTAACCACTTCAAATTGTTTCTATCAAATTTGCATATAATTGTAGCCGCCTACAGATACATTGATACCTAATATCATCTTGTTTTATTTAGATATCTATTTTTTCAACGGTTTTAGACCATTTTTTATGCTGATTCTGAATCCGGGATATGCCAGACGAGCAACCTTGAGCATTTTGTAACAACGCAAAAAATCAAAATGGACACCAAAACAACAAAACATTCATCTCTTGTTCACTCAAAAAGTTGTGGTTTTTTCATCGTCTCGTTTAAACATCCATTGTGACCAATTACCATAGGATTACTGTACCCACTAATTGCAATTAATTCATATGGTCCCCCCGCCAATACAATAAAGTGTCTGATCGTGATCTATTTTCGGACTGAAGGTTGGTTAATTTGCCTCGATCATGGTTGTTTTGGCAGTAAGTCCAAGGAAATTAATTTAAAATCATAGACGATTTTTATACAAAGTGATAAATAAATGCCGTCATTATAGGATCCAGAGATGGCTTCCGATACTCTAAGATGGCTTAATTGATAGCTGTGTCCAACCTAGTACTGCAATGTTTTGTGTATATTACCTGTAAGTCAATCAGACAATGTACACATTCATAGGTAATCAGAGGAATCGATTACATGTAGATGCCATCAAAAAGGGATATCCAATATGACTGAAAATGGAACTTACTAAGCGGCCGAAAATCCGATCACTATTAGTCTAGAGAGATATGTATCTTTGTTTTGGTAGGTTTAGGCGTCCATTGGAATCCATGTTGGGGGTGGTTATTGGTGGTGGGGTGGGTGGGGGTATTTGATGCAAAACGACTCAATGACACTGAAGATGCCTTACTGGGTTTTTGGAAGCGATAAATCAACTAAAACACACAAAATATTATACCTTTAGCCTACAGCGTAATGAATTTTCTACTGACCTTTACTGGTTGACATTTGCAGACATATTGAACGCATACTTTGAATGCATCCTTGCAGATATCAATCACGTTGCTTAGGTTATGATATTTAAAATTGCTCTGAAGCAGTGATATAGTGATATACCAACAACCATGGCAGCCTCTTTCCTTACGTAGTAATTATTGCCATTTTGGAGCCATCTTGAATGGTTATGATTTTGATTTGATAGCAAATGTTGAAAGCTATTCATTAATTGTTTATAAATTAATATATTGATGCTAAAGCATTGGTTATATAATATCATGTGACCATTCTACGGTCAAAAGTAAATAAATTCAGAGATACTTTGTTGATTGGCAGCCCATTGAATCTCTTAATTAGGGGTTATTAAATCAATTTTAATTGGTCACCAATGGGTGTTTTGACGGGACAGGCAAAAAAATTTTGAGTAATTAACATATGAATTTTTGCGTTCTCGAAAATGCTCAAGGTTTTCGTGCTGGCATCCATCGGATTCAGATTCATTAGGAAAAACTGGTCTAGAAAAAATTGAAAACAAAATGATATATATATGTATAACAACCGGTGGTAAGGTAACATGGTTTGTAGCCTGGACTATGTGATTTGGAAAGGGAACAATGCACTTTGCGCGGGGGAAGGACACCCCCCCCCCCCCGTACCCACCCAGGCGCAGCTTAATTTATACAAATCGAACTCTCCGTGAACACTTAACACTTTTTACATGTAATTTTTTTTTTTTTAAAATGCAAGATTGTGATCAACTAAAATTTTCTTTTTTCCGTAATTCTACCGGTAATTATAAGTGAAACACTTACAAATTTCAAGTTTGCCGCCCTTCAATTTGCAATCTTGTTTTTTCTTTTTTTTTTTTTTTATATCCAATTTGCTGAAAAATGTGTTTTCGAACGCGTTCATTGCAGGGGGGGTTCCGTTGCTTTCCGCGCCGTGAGGATGGGAACCCCACGCCGCCAATTTCCATTTTCAATGCTGGATCTGCTATTTCCATTTTCAATGGCTGGATCTTCTGTGAAAAGGTAAACATTTTGGTTAAACATCCCAGACAATTAAAAACTTATTGGGCTTGCTGTGACTCGCCCGGGAACCCAATTTTTAACTCTTGGTTCGAAAATCTGAAAGAGCGGGGGGGGGGGGGGGGGGAGATTGGGGGAGTGGAGTTGGGGGTCGAGACAAAATTTACAATTGTCCCCCCCCCCCCCCCAGATTGAGTAGCGATTGACACCCCTGACTTACTGTACAGACATCGTACTCAGGCGATAAAAACATGCTTCGATTCAAGTGTTCCTTTATACGTTACTGTACAGACACCAGTACTCGGAGGATTTACTTTAAAACATTGTTCAGTATTCCAGTGTTCCTATTATACTTTAATGTACACACGTCCGTCTCAGTGATTTAAAAATTGGCTTCAGATAGAACAAAAAGATCTTAAGTCTTAAAGAGGCAATGGCACATTTCAGAAAAATATGGAAATTTCTCATTTGCTCTGCAAATGATAGTCTAGGGAATGAAAGAATGAGATATATTTCACACATAAAAATTACATCACCCAGAAGCGATCGGGCCTTAATAGAGGCTAAAGCCCCAATCCAGGATTTGTAGGCTAATTGATAGGTTGCTTGTTGTAATTTAATATCGATTACCTGGATATATAGACAAAGGTCAAAGACCGATCAAACAAGGTGCAATGCGTGAGATCAACTCTGGCATGTGTTTTCTTGCATCCCGCCATTTCGCGTTCGTCTGCTGAATGATGTCGCGGCGACATTAATTATAAATTTAGTTCTGTTTACCCCATAAGCGGTTTTAGTTGGATTTAATTCAGGTGAGGGCTAATGTAGATAAAAGCTTTATAACCATGCAAAGTATCAACTTTTGACACAATCTAGGGGTGCACTATTTCCAATGTGCCAGTGTCTCTTTAAAAGAATTTCTCAAGTTACTAAAAATGATGTCTGTTCTAAAATGAGCTTAAAAGTCTAATAAAAATTTAAGTATCAATTACATATGACCGCAACCAGATGGAAAGAGAACGTCGAATTTGGACAATGCTCTCTGGAATTAGAATTACTAACAGGATGTGAAAGAGAAAATTTGTGATTTGTATACCATAGAAATACAAAGTTATAAATAAAAAATTAAACCAATATTATGATAGTTTAAACAAGGCCATTGATCAATGAAGTACATGATTTTGTAGCATGCAAAGTGGAATTCCCGGTCAAAAATGAACGTTAAGAGATTCAACTCTTTTTGAGCAAGCTCTTTCTTATCAGTGGTTTTCTTTTAACCCCTGATGTTTTTCTTACCATTTCTGATGGGTATTGATAGGGTTATACGATATAATAGCCAATTAAGGGAGCCAGTAGGTGGGGGGGTTTAGCACTTAAGTGATTAAGGTCTTTTGCAATCCATTGGTGTATAGGGGCTCATGTGGACCCCTCATGAAACCACGTTGCAGTGAGAGTTTATTATCATTGATGGGGGAGCTCAAACATCACTACATTTATAGGACAAAAATTAAAATTGGTCGTACCGATTCAAAAACTGGGTCCATTTTATGTCGCAACCATAAATTTTCCCACAAAAAAAATGAAAAATCAATTTTCCAAAAGATATTTTTCCATAAAATTTGGACCTATAATAGAACTAAATACATTTACATTGCCCAAATAAAAAAGTACTTAAAGGGGTTAAGGGGCAAAAACAGATTTTGAATAGTGCCACCAAAATGTTATTTATACTATTAGCATAAAAACACATGCCAATTTGATTTTTCCCACCAGATAAAACTGAAATTAAGGCAATTACATAAAATCTGGGGCAAAGTAATTTAAAGTTAGAACATGGCGTGCGAAAAACAAAATCTGGGTCATACTGGATCCCCTATACCTCAAAGCAATTACAATGTGTAATTCTGTCATTTGTCAAGCACGGCCTTCAAATTTTGATTGATGTTTGAAATTGAAATTTTGGTTATTTGCCTCTAGTGAACTAAAAATTCAGTTATGAGTGACTTGAATGGTTTGGAAAAAATGTAGCAAATGCTAGCACTCCAGATTTGAATGCGTGAAGCTTGTGTAATAGCGTCATGAACATTGTCAAGTTCTGCTACATGATCTTAGTTTATGAATGAAACATAATTGATGCGAAAAAAATAAACAAAAACAAGTGGTTTATTCCTCAAGAACCAAATTGTACCCCATGGTTAAAAAAACCTCCATCTCACATCTCATATTATGTGATTGTTTCAGCTCTAATTTTTTCTGACATTTGGTTATTCCCTTTGTCTTGGCCCCACCACTCGTTCACAAAATTTGTTATGTGAAATTTAAGGGATGAGAAGGAAAATACAACGTGGATTTGCATCAGAACGACTGGCAACACCCACCAACCCGCAAACCGCGCAAAATATGACGGGAGAAACCTCCATGTGTCTGCCTGTATCAATATCCCTAGGATAATGTGGTTGGCATCCAACATGTTAAAACTGTCAACATAAGTAGGCCATAACTCATGATCATACGTACGGCAATTTTTATGCTGGGAAGTTTTGTGGTTTTGATGTCGGCAAAGAGTGCTATGTAAGACACTACAATAATGATACAGCAGATGGAATTCAATCCAACAAAAATGCCTATTGAAAAAAAAGTCCCTGCCTGCTGGCCTGTTATTTTTGTATCTTCAAATGGCAAAGATAAATTTGCTGACAATTCTGCATTTGATATTGAGATATTTTCATGTTCTTTTTCAGTCGTGAAGGTAGAAGCCAACTTTAATGGTAACCCAATACATACTTCAGATATTTCATAGATTTTGTCACTTTGTAGTACAGTTGGCACAACACCCAGAGCAATGGAAACTGCAAGTACTATTAGTGACAAAGCTATGACAGACTTCTGCCCAAAAAGTTTCTTATCTATTTCTTCCAATGCAGTTATGTTTCGGAAAACCCAACACCTCTCTATGCTTATCAGTGTAATAAAAAGTAATGATGCTTCACATGAAATCACAGACAAGGCCCCGACTGCTTTGCATAAGATACTGTTTCGCCAAGTTTTGGAATGAAGAGGGAAGTACTGCCCGTAGTACTGGTCAGCAGAGGCTATTGTTAGCATGTAATAGCCCATGAGGGAAGTCCAAACTGCAGCAACCATTGTTATCAGGCCACTTGCTTCGTTTTTTCTTGCCCTTTGCAAGCAAAATTTTTTATTACTTCAAATTTGGTTTCTACTTTTGTCAATTCCTTGTCTTTTGTCTTTTTGATTGAGTTTGTAATGACCCCAAATAAAAACAAGTAGGTTTAGAACACTAATGTGCCATGCACCCAGTAAACCACATGAAAGTAACCCAATTATTGGGCAGGAGCTGTTCACAATGTTAAATATGGTGATTTGGTTTCATTGTGCAATAATCAGAGGTCTACTGATTGTTAACAAAGCAACATATAGCTTGTTTTATCTACAAGAAATTGGTTTCTTATAAAACAAACAGAAGGTTTTCATGTGTGAGTTCAGTTTACATCATTTCCTGGTTAAATTAAAACTTTCAATGGAACCCAAAACCACAAAAAATTTGACCGTGAGTATAGTAGTTTATTATTGTGTAAATCCAGAACAAGCAAGTCAGGTGTTTGTCATTGAACAATGTTTCCAGGAAGCTTGGGAGTTGTTTGTGACAATGTGAGAATCTTTAAGGAGGGCAAGATTTCTAAAAATCAGGTACTAGGGATTCAATCCCATTGTTATCTAATTTAGCATGCCAGATCACTCAAGCCAACAAAGGTCTACAGGCGGTTTCGATTAACTATGTGGTAAGGAGAAAGCTTTGTCAAATGAACAAGATCACTGAACATATCGGTTAAGTACTTTAATCTTATTGGCAATGCAGTAATAGGCATTGATAACTTCCTCAATCCCTACAAATAGGCATACAGGCAGTTCAGATAATTCATTGTGGTAAGAGCAAAGTCTGTTCAAATGAACAAGATCACTGAAAGCCTACAGGCAGTTCAGATAATTCATTGTTATTAAGATTCAGCACTGTCAAAGAACAAGATCCTGCAAATATCAGGTTCAAGTTACTTTAATCTGAGTGGCATGCCGTGTAGCACTGGATGAAGTTGCGCAACATAAAAAAAGGGCCTACATACAGTTCAGATAAATTCATATTGCAAGATAAAGCTCTGTCCAAAAATGAACAAAAATACAACCGCCCTCAGGCAGTTCAGATAAAATATTGTTGTTTAGGTCAAGTATTGTTTACAATGAAACAGATCCCTGAAAATATAGGTCAAGTACTTTAATCTTATTGGTTTGCAGTCCTAATATTGATTAAAGCACACAAGCCATCAAATAGGCCTACAAGCAGTTCAGATAACTCATTTTTATCAAGAGACAACTTTGTCAAATGAACAAGTCCACTGAAAACGCCTACAGGCAAAGTAGGATAACTTATTGTTGTAAGGTTCAAGTTCAAGATTGTCAAGACAAGATCCCTGAAAAATATTCAGTTCAAGTACTTTAATCTAGTGGTTTGACACCTCATAATAGTGATAATCACACAAGCCATCAAATAGGCCTACAGCCAGTTCACGATAAACTCATTGTAGCTAAGATAAAGTTGGTCAAATGACCAGATCACTTGAAAATATCAGGTTCAAAATACTTTAATTTATTGGTTTGACAGTATAGTCAGTGATAAAATCATTCAATCCTAGAATGGGTCATAATGGGAGCTCAGACAACATATTACCATCTACTTTCCAGTATTGCAAATGATTTAAGGTTACAAAAACAACAGAAACGTTAATGACACAAGGTTGTGATTAGACAGAACTAGCAATGAATAATCACCTCTCAACCCATCAAATAGGCCTGCAGGCAGTTCAAATAATCATGTTGTTAAGGCCTAGCTTTGTCTCAAATGAACAAGATCTTGATGAAAAAAATATCAGGTTTCAAATACTTTCATCTTATTGGTATGCAAGTAGAGTAGTAGCATTGTACTCCCTCAACCCTACAAATAGGCCTACAGGCAGTTCAGAACTCATTATTGTAAAGATCCAGCTAATCAAATGAAAAAAAAAATCACTGAACAGGCCTACGGGCAGTTCAGATTAATTCATGTGGTAAAGGCCAACAGCTTTGTTCAAATGAACATGATCCTGAACATATCAGGTACAGTACTTTAATCTTATTGGTTTGCCCCCAGTGCTAGCACTAATAAAGCAATCAGCCATCAAATAGGACCCTACAGGCAGTCAGATAACTCTATTTGTTGGGAGATAAAGCATCGGTCAAATGAACCAGATCCCTGAAAATATCATGTACAAGTACTTTAATCTTCTGGTTTGCAGAGTATAGCACTAATAAATCATGAAAGCCATAAAATGGCCCTACAGCAGCTCCGATACTCATTGTTGGCAAGTTAAAGCTCTATTAAATGAACAAGTGATCCCTGAAAATATAGGTCAAGTACTTTAATCTATTGGGATACAGTAATAGCTCGATAACTCCCTCCAACCCTACAAATAGGCCTACATGCAGTTAAGTTTTAACTCGTTGTTGTAAAGGCCAGCTTTGTCAAATGAACCAAGATCCTGAAACTATCAGGGTACAAGTACTTTAATCTGATTGGTTATGCAGTGATAGCACTTAAATAAATCACACAAGCCCCAATAGGCCTACAGGCGTTCAGATAACTTTCATTATTTATAAAGATACAGCTTTGTCAATGAACAAGATCAATGACTCGGGCCTACAGGCATGTATAAATAAAATCATTATTGTAAAGATCCAGACTCGGTCAAAGGAACCAAGATCACGGAATAGGCCTACAGGCAGTCAAATAACTCATTGTTGTCAAGATGAAGCTCTATCAAATGAACAAGATCCCTGAAAATATCAGGCCCAAGTACTTTAATCTTATTGGTTATGCAGTTGTAGTACTGATTTAAATCACTCAATCCTCTGAAAAGGTCATAAGGAAGCTCAGACAACATATTACCATCTACTTCCAGTATATTGTTAAATGATTAAGATTATCAAAAAACACAGATGGTAATTGACTCAAGGCTGTTATTACATAGAAGCAGCACTGATTTAAATCACTAAACCATTCAAATAGGCCTACAGGCAGCTCAGATAACATATTGTGGCAAGGACGAAGCTCGGTTCAAAGAACAAGATATGGAAAAATATCAGGTGCAAGTACTTTAATCTTATTGGTTTGCAGTGTAAGCTACTAATGAATCAGACACTATCATATAGACCTACAGTAGTTTTGATAACTCATTATTGTAAAGATACAGCTCTGTCAAATTGAAAAAAGTCACTGAATAGGCCTACAGACAGCTTCGAAAAATCATTGTTGTGAGGCCAAGCTGTCAAATGAAACAAATCCCTGGAAAATATACGGATACGAGTACTTTAATCTTATTGGCACGTTCCAATAGCAGTGAAAATCACTCAACCATCAAAAAAGGCCTACAGGCAGTTCAGCTAACTCATGTTGTAAAGCCAAGCTTTGTACAATGAACAAGATCCCTGAAAATATCGGGTACAAGTACTTTAATCTTAATTTTTTGCATCTGCTAGCACTAATAAATCATGCAAGCCGTAAAATAGGCCTACAGGCAGTTCAGTATAACTCATTCTTGTTTAAGCCAAGCTCTGTTATTTATGAAAACAAGATCCAGAAAAGATCAGTACACAAAGTACTTAATCTTATGGTTTGCAGTTGTAAGCCCTAATAAAATTCATACAAGCATCAAATAGGGCCCTACAGGGCCCAGTTCAGATTAAATAATTGTTGTTAAAGGCCAAGCCTGTCAAATGAACCAGATCTCTGAAAATATCAGGTACAATTACGTTATCTTATTGGTATGCAATTGTAGTACGATAAATCATTTTCATCCTATTAGAATGGTCAAATGAAAGCTCAACACAATATTACCTCTACTTCGCAGTAATTGTCCAAATTAATTAAGGTTATAAAACACTAACCAGATGGTAATGAACACAAGGCTGTTATTAGACCGAACTTATAGCATTGATAAATCATTCAACCCATCAAATAAGCCTACATCAGTTCAGTACTCATTGTTTGTACGGCCATTGAGGAAATGCTGTTTGTTAGATAAAATCTAAATCCACTTTAACTTATTTCCAATTAAAAAGAGTGATGATTGACAATAGCTATGCTATTAAGAATATAGACATCCAATCCACTTTAGACTATGTGGATACTAAACTTATATAGAGAAATAGTCTATTCTCAGAACTATTAGAACTGACAGTGCCTTTCATATCTTGAAAAACATTTCCATTCATATAACTGAAGCTATTCCCAGCTAGGCACCATATTTCACACAAACCAATCCTTCAGTAAATTCGGGTTGCAGTAAGCTGCATATTATTTTCTTTAATACAAACTATGTAAAGCATGCAAGCCTTGGAACAGATCATCTGCCGGTTTGACAACTTACGCCATTCAAAAAAAGAGTTGTTTTGTGAAAGTAATATATTTTTTAAAGTACCGTAATTTAATATTCAAGAGTTGTTATATGATAGATCTAGTACTTCATGTTGTTTCAAATTCCCTAAAATTGTCTTCCCTGGAGATTATGCATTTTGTTCTTACTGAGCATTAAAAATGTAATATTGCAAGCTGTGCAAACTGCCCGTACTCACTCTTCAGTTTGCCTGCCGACCCATTTAACCCTATGTATAATCAGTGCCTGTAAAGTATATTAACAATGTCTGTTCGGAATCACTTATCAAATCACAGTTGCTTTCGAATCTTTGAAAGTGTAACTTACATGAACATCCAGTGGGACAAATGGGATTTCACTATAGATACTAATATCCTGAATACTGAAAGTTATGTTCTGGTAGCTCGGTATTGAAATTAGAAAATGTCAACTCTATTGATGAAGTTGCGTTTAAAATCAGTTCCTATAACTCGAATCGCCTGTCATATGCAACCCGCATATAATCTCTCATATCCGCTAATTTATTACAGAAGTGAAAGTTTCACTTTTGTTTTTAGCTTTGATCTGCTCAAAAACAACTTGTTCAACCTGTAATGTTCATATTGATAGCTTTTAACTCTAGAGTAAATTTGCTTTGATGTAAATCATAACTGTTACTGGAGAAATTAATATAACATGGTCCAACAGCAGCAATCATGAATGCATAAACAGTGCTATTCAAACATTCACTGTCATTTTGTTTAGACGTGCACATGTAGAACTATTTTTATATTTCCAATTCGCATCCGGTTTTTACAATAAATGTGATTCCCTACGCATCCGGGCTGCCACTATGGAAGTAGCAGTTTTTTTGTTTACCGATGTCTTCCGTGTTGTCGCCGTGGCATTTCTATCCGATCGATGTGTTCGTAGTAACAGATTGTTGAAATTATCGCTTTCACCTAATGTGACCGGAGATGATAACAGGTTGATGAGAATTAACACGGACACGATAACCGCCATGATTTTCTCCATTGTGATCATATTTAACAATACACCAGCCCAATTACTAGCAACAGGTCATTTTTGGGACAATGTCATGGAGGGGGAAGGCAAAATACACAATGTAATTGACTATGAGACATCAGCAGATATTTTGCTAAACTCACCCAAAGGATTCAGCGATGCCAATGTAATACAGCATAATAAGTTAAAGCGAACTACTTTGCCTAATGTTGTCAGTAGAATGGCTTAACTTCCTCATGAGCAGAACTTCTATTTGCCGATTCCAGGGTAGTGATATTTTATGTCATCAGATGCCTGATTAACATAAATAATATATTAGTTATTGAATGAATTGTAAAATTGATGGGTGATGACATTGAAAGGATTATATTCATGGATGTGAGCCACACCATCTAAAGTAGCCTTTATTTGGATTGTAACAGTGTTGGAATGATCACCAGGATAAAAAAAAAATGTAATAGTTTGGTGTAGCTCCAACTTTACCCTTAAGAGTTAAAGCTGAAAAACCCGTTTATAGGTAATGTTAAATTTAAGCTTCTCTTGAGAATGCGGATGCGGTTTGAATTTAAGCAATTTCGGTGTCGGTTTTCTTATTTACATCTCCAACTGAATCCCTTTACCGTGAATCTTGTTTTAAAGCATCATGGTTTTTATTGTAGAAGTAGTTTTGCCATTTGGTCTTGTTACGGTGCGTACCCAAGGTCAGAAAAGCAACCTCCCGTGGTTCATAAAACAAAATTCACAATGACTATTTGTAAGAAGATTGACTTGACCAAGATGTAAATTGAAAACAATGATTTTAATAAATAAATGAATCTGATCTAATCATAAATCTTGAAATACACACAATATTAACAATGCACAAAAATTATTATATTTCTTACCTATGTACAAATCAAATTAAACACACAACATCTCATGAATTATAAAGTTCGAAGTTCGTGTTGGTGTGCACCAGGGTCTGCAGAAGCAGGTCCACATAAATCTTGGCGACACAATTCTTGCTGGTACAGTTCAGTGGTTTTGCGTTATCGCAACAGTCCATTTAGTCTAGAGCCGATTAATTTATAAACTCGTAGACTTGGAAAAATACTGGAAATATAACCGCAGCTTGGTATAACAATAGTCCACAGGTATTCAGTGCATTAAAGGTGAACTCTTTGTAGATGCAGCACTGGTAAAGACAAAATCCTGCTGGTATTCTTATGTTAACCTTTGTTTTTCCAAAGGCACCAAAATTTATGCAGCTTTGGCGATTCTGGTGACTTAATTTCCAGACTTTTATGAAATAACATAAGATTTTATAAATCAAAGTGTTTCATTTTCTTTTTTGACAATGATGTACAGCTTTCACAAAATTCAGTAAATTTATATTCCCCCAACAGCGATATCCAGAGGGGGGATTCTGTCTTTGTCATCGTCACCACCGAGTTGTTACACTATCCACATCCCTCATCCAATTTTCATGATTCTTGCTCCAAAGGACCTTAGTAGGTTCCAACAAGAACACAATGACCAGTTTACTTGAAACTTGGTATGTGGGTAGTAGTGGACACACATATTACACAAGTCGTCCGTTATCACCAATGATGAATATTAAGTACCTTATTTGCATATTCCGATTGGCTAATAACAAAAACGGCACAGTCAATATTCTGTGAATATAGTGAGCATGCAAGCCGAGAACCACAACAAGAACGCAATGACCAGTTTACATGAAACTGTGTGTGTGGGCAGTAGTGGACACGCATATTACGCATGTTATCAATTATCACCAATGATGCATATTAAGTACCTCATTTGCATATTCAGATTGGCTAATAACAAAAGCAGCCCAGTCAATATTCTCTGAATATAGTGAGTGTGCAAGCTGAGAACCACAAAAGTTGAAGTTGCCAGAGGGCCTAACTTTCCCTTTTATGTATTACAAACCATAATTGTAACTTAAAGGGATAAGCAGCGATTTGCTGATCCGAAACATCGAAAAAATCATCAAATTTATATTTCGGTATTTTTGTTACTGGCTTAGATGTGCTAACATAACCTGCAAGTGGTTTGCTTGAAATCCGCATATTAAAGACAAGGCAGGATTTTTATTTATCTGATTATGTAATTTCTATACGTGTGTATCAAAATTCTGGCTTGAGATTAAAAAAAGCCTTTCCGTGCGAATATCCCAGATTTTTAAGCGTAATATTGTGCCCCATGGCCCGTAAAGTTTGACCTCAAACACAAATATTATTGATCTTTATTTATTCTGTACTGGTGTATACTACAATCAGCTGTTTAGTATACATTTGGAGTCGTCATCGCTGTATGTCTACATGTGTGAGACGGTATGACAAATTTCCTCAAATACTTATTTTTTTTCACTATTTGGTGTTTTTGATCCTACATTAAAGTAGTTTTATGGAATTGTATATATTTGTCTTTGATCTATAAGCTAAACATTGCATATCCACATTCTTTAATTCTCTTGCATTATCGCTGCTTATCCCTTTAATTGTGACCAACGTCGGCCTAGTGTTTACACTACTGTGACACCATTTGCCATTTTAATAACATTACTCATTGGCCTTTGTTCATTTTTTCTTCAGTGTGAAAAGTGTACAACAGTCTTTCACAAGACATGCAAGACAGAAGCCAAGCCATGTCCTAAATGTGAAAGACGACGTCTGCGCAAGGGACATCCACAGTTTCATGGATCGCAAGAAGAGGTGGATTTTGCTACATCTTTTACTTAGGTATCCTGTTGATTAGGCCAGCATGGGTATGACATGTGAAAAATATGAAGCCTTTTTGTTGAGTTATTTTATTTTCCTTGATAGCAAAATAATTTTATTATTAAAAGGATAGCTAAAACGAGTTTAAAAGTGCATGCTAGCCCTGTGAAAGAAATTAAAAGTGTAGGTTTGGTTACTCATATGTGCAATTTAATATATTTTTTAACCATGGCACTTCCATTTTTGTGTTGCCTGCCCTAAGGCAGGAAGACACATAGGGATCACTTTGTCCAATGTTGTTGTTGATGTCTGTTGTTTTTTGTTGTCGTGAAAAAGGGTTAACATTTGCTTGTAATATCCACATACTTTGATGGATTTAAACCAAACTTGGTCAGAAGTGGAATATGGGATCCCTCGTTTGTTGATGAGGTCAAAGGTCACATACCAAGGTCAAAGGTCATATGAGGTCAAGTTGTAAAATAGGCTGAAAATGTAAAATTGACCTCATTTGAAAAGTTGAAGTTCAGTTGGAACCAAACTTGCATCATAGGTGCAACATGGGATCTCTCATTTGTTGATGAGGTCAAAGGTCATGTGAGGTCACGTTGTAAAATAGGCTGAAAATGTAAAATTGACCTCATCTGAAAAGTTGAAGTTCAATTGGAACCAAACTTGGTTTATGGTGTTGACATGCAAACCCTCATTTGTTTAAGAGGTCAAAGGTCACATATCAAGGGCAAAGGTCATGTGAGGCCTATTATTCACAAACCGCGACAGCAGGTGACACAAGCGGTCCGAGGACCGATGTATTTTTTTGCAAATGGGTTTGTGTGGAAATTGCCAGGGATGTGCAAGAAAGAGTAGCCTCTCCAAGAGTCTCAGAGAGTCTGATCTTGATTGCACTTCAGAGCAATTTCAAAACAAACAGTCATCAATGAATTGTGTCAAGGTGTGTATGTAGTACAATGTCCTATTACAGGTACTATTTGCTAGAGCATGCCTTTGGATATGTTGGAGTATAGAAGTGTTTGTAATTTATTTTAGAATTTACCTCAAACCTTAGATAAATTATGTTAATTATTAATGTTAATATAGTAATTTTGATATTATTTTTTCTCCAAGTGTATGACAGATAAGAACTTGGTGGAAATGCATTTGTCAGATAATCGACTGGTAAGCAGGGGATAGGCAAGGTCAACCTGCCATGCGATGCTATAAAAACTTTATGCATGCCAAATAGTCTAGATGGATCAAATAAACACCCCCAGGGTGGACACGTAAATAAATATGCTGCACGGGACCTGCAAGAGGGGGGTCACTGGTGAGGGGGTCAATTTGAGTAAATCATCATATGGAAAGTTATACTTAATTAAATGCATTGTTTTTAATCTTCAAGCTATATCACGCCCACTGAGACTGTGGAGTAGTGGGAGGGCTCTGCAGATATCTTCATCTAGCCTGGCAGCTATTTTATGTATAGGCAGATAGCAGTCTTGTTGAGTCTTCATCCAAAGCTCCTACAACCCCATGTGAGATTATAATCATCTCAGAACCCCATTCCTCAAGTTTAGTCTTGTAGTAGTAATACACTACTATACTATTACATTAATGTCATTGGCATAAATAACTGCTCGCTTTATGCCTTCCACTCGTGTAGCATAAAATGTATAAGCAAAAGCCTAGTATCCGCTTCCTGAAGTGTGGAACGGAGCTCTTCAACTGGTATTTCACTTCCACAGGACAACCCCGGTGGTCATCAGGATACTTTTGGACAAATGGAAGTTTCTCTGATTTTATTTTTGTCTTTAAATTGAAAATAAATTACAATAATTTGTGAACATTATTTTTTGTCATCAATATTCAGGCCTATACTGAGATTTCAGTTCTTTTTCATGCTTTCAAAGAGTCAAAATTTTAGCTTTTTCTTTCATTTTCAGCCTGTTTTTGACCTTTTTACCTAGTTTTACGCTATGTTTCAGCTTTTTTTCAAAACCCCACTCACAGGTCTGTTTGCCCCAAGATCTAACACGAAAAATAACACTACTCCCTTTTTTGCTGTGATCGTCAGATTTTCCTCTAGGGATGTTAGCGATCCATCTGACACAGAAGCCAACTAAGTTGACTAACTTTTGTGGTTGAAAGTATTAGCTAATGTCAAGTGGTTTAGACAGAAATGATGAAAGAATACCAGAAGGTTCAAAACCCAATTTTATCTCGTCCGTCCGTGATATTGAACATTTTATGGATTTTTAGTAGGAAACCACGGTAACCAAATTAATAAGTTTCAACATACTTGGCAGTATCATTCACAATGAAACAAAAACCAATTCACTGCACATCCCTCATTTTTTATTTTTTACAGGCTTTCAAATTTTCAAAATTGTCTCACCTTATTATGCACTGTTGCTCATATTTAAAGTTGGAATATTTTTTTTCAGACCCAATCTTAAAACGTATTTCTATTTGAATGCCTCAGTAATCATATAAGAGTAGGTGAATGATTACACAATGAGTCCCCACTGCCCAGGTGAAGTGAATTCATGCATAATTTTGAATTATGTAACAATGCCTTTTGTTGGGAGCTGTAAAATGTCAGACGTCTGTTACATACATACATACATACATACATACATACATTTATATTGCGCCAAATCATGAAATATCAAGGCGCATTACAAAACAAATACAAAAACAACATAGATAAACACATTGGTTAAAAATTACACATCAATAAACAGGTATGATTTCAACAATTTCTTAAAAACACAAAGTGTGGGAGCCTCCCGAATATGTTTTGGGAGTTTGTTCCACATGCGTGGCCCATAGACATCAAAAGAATAGTCAACAATGCAGCGTCTTGTAAAAGGGATGTATAATCTGGTACTGTCAAGAGCAGAGCGGAGCCGACGCTGACCACGGTCAAGAGAGGAATATAGGTGTATTTCATCCTGCAGGTACCTGGGGGCTGAGCCATGTAAACATTGAAAAGTAATGGTTAGCACTTTAAAGTTAACACGTTCCCTAACTGGGAGCCAATGAAGCTCGACGCGATGAGGAGAGACATGATCACGCCGTTTTAACCCACAAATGACACGGATAGCCTGGTTTTGAATGCGTTGAAGCCTTTGTAGGTTTGTATTTGTAGTACCAACGAGGAGGGAATTGCCGTAGTCTAAGCGTGAGATAACAAGTGCGCGAACAATGTGGTTACAAGAGTCTCTGTCCAAATATCTTCTGCTACGGGATATATTTCTGAGTTGAAAAGTGAGAGTTTTACACAGATGAGAAACATGATTTTTCATTGATAAAATATAGTCCATGTGCACCCCTAGATTACGAACTGATGTTGACGGCTCCACAGTGGTGTTACCAACAATGAGATGTATGTTAGATGAATAAGTTTGAACATTGTGCTTTGACCCAAACAAGATAAATTCAGTTTTGTCCATATTTAGTTTTAAATGATTTGCTTTCATCCAGTCATTTATTTCCTGTATACATGATTGAAGACGATGAATGGCAGAATCGTACTCACCCGGTTTCTTAGGATCATATGAACAGTATACTTGAGTGTCATCAGTGTATATATGAAACAGTAAATTGTACTTCCGAATGATTCTACCAATGGGTTGAATATAAACAGTAAATTGAAGAGGGCCCATGATAGAGCCTTGGGGTGTCCCACAATCAAGTTCCATTTCTTGTGAAAAATGACCATCAATGCCAATACGGCTGTTGCGATTTTCCATATATGATTTGAACCAGGCAAGTGGTGCACCAGAGATACCAAATGTTGTATTAAGACGACGAAAAAGAGTGGTATGATTAATAGTGTCAAAGGCGGTCGTAAGATCTAACATAGCCATCAACACAACCTTATTTTGGTCTAACTCATGCAAAATATCACCCTTGACCTTTAATAAGGCAGTTTCCGTGCTGTGTCCTTTGCAGTAAGCACTTTGAAGGCTTTCACCCAAATCATACTTTAAGAGATGGTCTTTCAACCTGGTAGCAACAATAGACTCAATGACCTTAGCAAGGAATTGGATATTGGAAATTGGCCTGTAGTTCTTCAAAACATTTACATCAAGGCTGGGTTTTTCAACACTGGTCTAATAATAGCTTGCTTATAAGCATCAGGAAAAATACCATTCCGTAAAGAAGTATTAACAATACCTGTGACCAAAGGAGAAACAGCACATATGTTTTGTTTTAAAATCCACGTAGGGAGGGGATCGAGCGAACAAGTCTTGTTAGAAAGTTTACACATAACCCGTTCAACTTCCTCAACAGATGCTAGAGAAAAACAATTTAACATATGTGGTGTTTGGTGATCTTCACTGAAAATAACATCATCATTACAATTAGACTCACTAAGTTCACTGCTAATATTGTCAATCTTTGTCTTGAAAAGATGGCAAACTTGTTACTCAGTTCAGTGGCTGAGTCATGAACAGGCAGGGACTTATTGGATCTATTTAATAAGCCATTAACAGTCCTAAAAGATCCCTGCTATTAGCTTCAGCTATCTTGGATTTGAAGAAATCAGTTTTGGCTCTAACAATCATGTTATTGACAAGGTAAAGCTGTTTGAGATAGCAAGAACGATCATGGTCAAGGCGAGATTTGCGCCATTTGCGCTCAAGCTGCCTGTGCACCTTGCGAGCCTCTCCGATTTCTTCATTATACCAGGGCAGACGAGAGCAAGCTTTAACAGTTTTAACAACAACAGGAGCATATTGGTCAAGCAGAGAATTACATGTATCAGTAAACCCAGGAGTGCAATGGTTTTGGGGTGTATAATAATTATAATAGGGCTGTTTTGATATTAGAGTGTATCGGTGCGCATGGCTACATAGCGCATAGCTCTGTAGCCATGGCGCGTATGTTCAAGGTATTATGTTTGATAGAGATTACTTTTGCAGGGGGAGTTTCTGGAGTTTTGAGTTATGCACAGGTAATTTAACAGAAGCATGATTGATGTGAACTTTTAATAGCAGTGACGATGAAAAAAGTGGCAACGGACGGGGCCTGGCGGCCATAATGTTGAGTAATTTAAGAACAACTTACAAATGTACTGATTATTACACTCCGTAGGCATATTATTGCATGGATGTAGCATAATTTACAATTTGAGTTGTGTTACGAATATGGTGTATGACTTAATGATAAGCCTGTGGTATGACATGTAGTATACCAATTTAGAATTTTGTGCCCGACAGTCGTGCATATAGCCTTGCCTAGAATCAGTTTTCAGTACCATATTTTTTTAAGAGGAACTGAGATCACTGTCTATCTCCTACACGTAGACAGGTCGAAAAAATTTATTTTCTAAAATATCTGGTTTACAAGCCCAATTTTTGAAATTTTGTTCTCAGATAAATTTGTTTAAATAAAAAAAGCACTCAGTCAAAGAGGGAAAGAAATGCAAAGGTGTTTCATGGCAAAATAAAGCAATGTTTGTCATTGCCGTCGCGAGGGACTCAACATGGTGCAAATTTTGCACCTCAAAAAATCCTTGATCTTCAAGATCGTATATGCGGAACTATACTGTTGACAGAAAAGAGGTAAGTTTAATACTTACTATCCACATCAAACCAAGAAAATTACTGATATTTTGGAGGTTTGGGGGTGGAACTCGTCTACCTTGCCTATAGGCCCCTAAGATTTCGGAGTTTTGACATGACTATTTGAAAAAATAATGGAAGCAAAAAAATTCCCTCAACAATCTAGCATCCTTAAGCAGTATACATTCAATACAAAACAAATTAAAAGCACAGATGAAATTAATCACCTTGAAAACTGGTGTAAACAAAGTTGAGGGTGTCAAATTCGGAAACCCAATGTTATGAATGCAAGCTAAGTTTTGGCCTCCAATCACACATTTGATTCCAAATGGTAAACAAATCACCTACCATGAGGACCCAAGACGCTTAGGAAGAACCCCGATTACAAAATCAGTTAACAGTTGCTACTATTGGATCAGGAAATGGATCGAGTTAGAAAGATTGCGGTGCCATGCAGTCTTTGCGTTGAGATGAACAGTCACATGGTGATGGTCTCACCGAAG
>JAMKCH010087217.1:14065-33216 GCA_023653785.1 Ophioderma brevispina | reverse complement strand
AGTAAGTCTTTAGATAGCCATTAATGTGCGCGAACTTTCATGGAAATGTCTCATATGGGAATGTTTGTTTTCCAGAGGGGTCCCCATGCATGGCAATCCCCTCATATACCACGGGAGTTGCAAAGACCTTCTGCACATCCAAATATTAACTGTTAGCATGTAATACTTTTTTATCTTGGACAGTTTTGTTTAAAACATGATTACATGAATAACTGTTCCCTGTTCCAAAACCCGGCGCTAATTAAATGGCTAACCCAATAACCCAAGTTGTGTCGATAGCTGTTGACGAAGAACAGGAAGCATTACACCGAGAGCTTTAACATTCCAGTTTCTAGAAACATCGCAAAGAAAGCTCCAAGCGAAACTAACCAGGCCCAACCGGATTCCTTGGCAGCCTTACTTATAATACAATATTTAAACTTCGGGTTTATGAGACTATTTCCTGTAAAATGCTAAACATGGTAGTTCAGCATGGTAGAAAACTGGCATTGGTAGTTCATATCACATTTGTATCAGTCGATTAGTCAGCACCCTGTGAATTTGTTGTGAAATTTTGCAGTTAGTCGGCAGGTCATAGTATTCACAGCCGTATTCACAGTGAAAATTATTGGACCGGGTCATTAGCATGAGCTTGCTCAAATACCATACTAAGCAAACGACCTATTATCCACATTCCCAACAATATTATTCTTTGTCCAGCCGCCTCAAAACAGTCCCTGGGGCCAAAACCAAACCCCATTTTTTACCTGAACCCAAAGTAGCGTCTGCATAATTTTTTGACTGTTTTCTGCTTCCTGAAGACCTACTAAATTGAAAACGTGGGTGCTAAAATGCACCCTTGAGCATTTTGAAATATCCAAATGGCCGCCAAGATGGCCGCGAACCACATTATAATTAAGCAATATCTCGGCTTCTACAGCTAATACAAAGATGATTCTAGTGTCTTTGTATAGGTTTTTTGGTGTCAAAGAATGCTAAATTTGTACTTCTTTTAATAACCTTCCATATACCAAAATCCAAGATGGCTGCCAAATGGCCACCAAATTGGCTGCCACAAAATTAACTACTTAGCTTTAATCCGTCGGCTTCATAAGATTATGTACATAAGTACATAAGATAATTATGGGTTTAGTGTCTAATTTTAATGGTCAACGTGTTCAATGTTATCATTATTTTGATTCAGGGAATCTCAGGGCTGCTTACACAAGACTAAACAAAATAAGCTCCAAACTTGCATGATCCTCTCAATCCTGATCAATCATCCAATTGGTTTGATCGATATCGTTTCTGGGTAGGATACCCCTGAGGTGATGAATGCTGAAATGCCAGTGCTATTGAGTGGCCTTAAGCAAGAAGCAATTTATAATGGGATTCGTTCTTCTTCTAAAACACAGAACTCTCGTGTCGACATCTGCTAAACTCTCCAGCTTCCCCATTAAACTCTTACAGACATGGAATACTGCCTGTGCTAGATACTCACGACGCAGACCAACTTACTTATTAACGACGCCGCCTAGACAGAACTGTGCGCCCCCCTGTAGCATCTCCACGCAGGAATGGGTCACCTTAAACGGGATTGCGGCACAGGAGTCGGTCGCTTCAACAGCAATATGCACCGATGGGGGCTGCGACCTTTTCCAGCCTGCCAATGTGGTTCTCAATCACAGACTGCGATCACATTCTCAATGAGTGACCCTACCTTTCGTCCACTGGTGGACATAGACCTCTCAAAACCCCAACCAATCAACAGTGAGTTAGCCCACCGTCTACAACACATTTAATGGTTCTTCTGCCTTTAATACGCAAGAAGACAACAACAACTCCTGAGCCGTGTGAAAGTTCTTCAGACAACGCCCTTATTACTCTCGACTTTCTGTGACGGAGCTCATTTGAGTAGAAAATATCTTTCCCGGGAGGCCATCCCAAATTCGAAGGCCAAGCTTTCGACACTCTAGCGAATGCCCATCAATCAGAGCAGACTAAACAGTCATGATGTTTTCATCTTATACAACCCTAAACAATGGGATAATAGAACAATAAGAGTTAATTAAAGGAATACCCCAGTAATTAAGTTTCCCGGTTCATTGGTTGAGAGCATCCTTTAGTAGACTATAACCCCCATTCAATGAGGAATTTTCTGCTCTTTGTCCCTATTGACTTTTGTTATGGGTAGACTTGATGTAAGGGTACTTGATGAGTTTCCTTTGTCCAATTAGTGTTCCTGTCCAGAATTTAGTCTTGCCCAGTCAATGTTGTGGTTGTTCCACACATGTTCGGGGATAGCCCTTTTTGTGTGTTGCCCGTCCTGAGTCCGCTTACTGTTGTTCGTCTGTTTCCTTTTGTCATGACTCCGGTTTTTACCAATGTCACTTTATCACATATCCACAAGGAATAGAGTATAACTCCAGGTTGGAGGTCCTTGGGAACAGGGTCTGTACGAGTTGTTGTCGTAGAGTGTTAGTAGTCTGAAATACACCCGTATATTTCCTTCTGTTTTTCGGCTATGGCTCTTCGACCACAGCATAGCCAATGAGTTGACCTACAATACTTTCAACCTCTGACCGGAAAGACAAACACCAGATTAAAAAGACTATCTAATCTGACCCTCAAAGACTATGAGATATGACATCTGTTTTCCTTGTGAAGGAAGCCATTTTCCAACAAAAACCAAAATTAACCATGGACCGTATCAAGATGAGACGCGACACTGGATTGACAGGACATCCCTCCGCATCTCGCATGACGTGAAACGGATGTTGGATTTTGTTTGACTACATCCGTACTTCATATTTGAAGGCGACCTTACTCCCAATGATGGGCTAACGATGGGTTCTCTCGTTTCCCAAGTGGCTAACCTGTTTATGGAGTTCTTGAGCAGGAAGCCATTCTGACTGCACCTAATCCATCGCGCATATGGAAACGTTATGTGGACACATTTCTGTGTATAGATCGAGACCATTTCACGTCTTTCTCTGACCATCTCTTCTAATCTCTTCTTAATCACCATGCAAATTCAGGAAAGTGAATTTTCGGAATCAAAAGGTTGGCAAACGGTCAAAAAAGTTGGACTTTAAAGAGATGATTCAGCTGACCAACGTGATCAAGAAGAAAACTGATGAGAAGAAAACGAGGAATAAACTCCAAAATATTTTAATCTAATTCGTTGTTAATTAATTTTATTTGCAAAAATTGGCCACAACCTTCTTATGTCAGCGTGGGCTTCATTTTTGGTTTGCAGTGTTTTCAAAGAGTAGTTCCTTATCAGAACATCTGACAACATGTGGATATGTTATGCATCGCACCATCTTCAGACTTGATAACAGTTGGCAATTCAGACTACATTACATCTAAACTTGGTTTGCTCACTTTAGATTACCCTTTTATGAAATATTCTCACATCATTATATTGAATGTTTTCCAATAAAGACCACAGTATTAAGACAAATGTGTATCCCCGTTATTTTATTGCTTTGCCAACTATGGATTACCTTAGTATGACAACTTGTTGAACATCTTTATATTTGAACGTTTCTGCCAAATTTATAGACTACCCGGTCATGACAACTTTGCATCATTTTCTAGTTGAATGCTTTGTCAAATATAGGAAACCATATTATGAAATCCTTAACGACATCTTTGTAACTGGATATTTCGCCAACTTTAGACTGCCAGATCATGACATTTTAGGGTGATTTCAAATTTGACCACTTGCTAACTTCGAATAAACCATGATGACAACATGTACATCACCACCATACTTGAATGCTTGTTACCTTACAGAAAACTATAATGTACGTTTGTGTATTATTCTTACGTTAAATGGTTGCTATTAGGAGTGGGCTATAGAGTGTTAAAATTGGGTCACTTTTCAGAAACATGCTCAATCACAAACCTTAGTTTTAGAGTTTTTCTACCCACTGTACCATTTCTTACAGAAAAAAAATAAAAAATTGCGAAATCCGGGTGCCCTGGCCAAAAAACGGTGAAAAATCCAAGATGGCCGACAACTCAACATAAAATTATGGTTTTTACCATTTTTGGGTACTTCTTAATCTTTATGGCAGCACAGTGTTATGTTTTCTTATAGTTTTGAGAACAATTAGGAATTCATTTGTACAAGCTTTTCGTGAATTTAGACATGTCGTTTTCTTAAAAAATCGGCCATTTTGTCCAAATTGAGTTGAGGCGCTTCTCCAGATTTCTTGCAAATGCTTTGTCATTTCATAATTTGAGGATGCAGTTCGAAAGACTACAGTACACCTGCTAATGAAAATTTTTAACGTCATAGATCAAGTATTTGGCCGTAGCGGTCTTTTTGATATTGCATGGAGGCGCAGGTCTATTGAACTGTACAGGGTCAACTCCACTTTTGTAGCATTACATTTCAATTACAATACATATTTTTGCGATTCCACTGAGCACCCAACGGTCAAACCGTTTGCAATTTAAGCTCGAATTTCATGGGTAGCTTGCAACTGTAGTGCGCATTTATATATTTTGAGCGATTACATGAAAAATACGTTGACACATTTGTGAGAAAAAAGCGAAGCGCCTCACACCACAAATTGGCCTAAAATGGGTTGATTTTACGAAAACGGTAGGTCCATTTTTTTTATAAAACTTCAAAAATGGATTCCTTTACCTCAAAACATGCACTAAGATAATGTAAAAATCAAAGATTGTCCTCTTGGCGGCCCACTTGAATTTTGTCCGATTCGGCTGGGGCAAACCCTGGATTTTTGCATTTTTTTCCCGGATTTTTTTTTTTTTTCAAAAATGTTCTCAGTACAACATAAACTTCATCAAAGTAAGTGTGCTGAAATGTTCTGAAAATGTCACCTTCTATGCAATAGCCCACTCCTACTGCTAAACTTAAGACTACCTTTTTGTCACCTTTTTCATATTAGAATATTGATTCTTTGCCAACAATGAGACAACCTTATATGATAACTGTGCATCGTATTTTTTCACCTGTATGCCATTACCAACTTTCACTTTTAGTGTAAAGAAACATGTATGATTTCCAAGAGTGAGAAATTTTGTATTATGATACCCATAAACCTATATAGAAAGACACCACAATTCAATCGTAATTGCTTCAAGAGTCTGAACTTGCTAAATATGTGATGGCGGCCATCTATCTTGGATTTCGGTTGAGGGGAACGACTTAAGTGTTAGACGAAAAGCAAACATTTACAAATTTGAATTGCATTGATAACCAAAAACCCTACACGACACAAAAACATCCTTATATCTGCTTTAAAAGCTGAGCTATTTCTATTATGTGTGGCGGCCATCTTGGCGGCCATCTTGGATTTTCAGCAGCCTAGGGAATACTTTGGTATTTAAAAATAGTACCAATTTGTATCCTTATACAACCAAAACCCATACAAAAGACACTAAATATCTTTATAGCTGCTTTTAGAAGCTGATTTATTGCTAATTATATGTGGGTGGCCACCATCTTGGCGTCCCCTCTTGGATTTTCAATGCTCATGGGTTGGGCAATTTTGGCACCCTTAGTTCCTAATCAATAGGTCTTCAGGATGTAGAAACAGCAAAAAAAAAAATGGTGCGGACGCTATTTTTGCGTTTGCCCCAGACTAAAATTGTTGTCTATCAAACCGTGACCAGAACGCTGATTTTTTGCCAAAAATCCATAACTTTTCTTCTGGCCCCCCCATCCCCCCCCCCCCCCCCCCGAACCAGAAGAAACAGATTTTTGGCAAAAAGTCAGCGATTTGGAGCCAACAATTGCCAAATAGTGTAAATGGGGCGATTTGGAGCCTAAATCTGAAGTTAAAATTGGGATTTTTCCCCCTCCCCAAAAAAATTCATTTTGTGCCCCGCTACAAAAACAAAATCACTTTAATACCCATTTGTGTTTCGGTTGATGACGAAGTCGCATTAGTGGGACTTAGTAAATTTTGTGTATTCGTATGGTTAGAGGTTATATATACTTCACCCAAATTGTGAAATGTGACGCAATGCTTTTGTTTAAATGTTTGGGAAGTTTATGGCCATTACAATTGCAGATAAGCATCACTAATTTCGAGTGCCGTCTAACCATTCACTTGTGAATTGAAATGTAGTCATTGAAACAAGCAATCAACAAACAGTTTTTGATCTTCACTTTTTTTTATTTATTATCGTCCGGTTTCATGTTCCATCATTTTTCGACCAAATAACACATAAGCTTACGGATATGCTTCTTTTACTAATATACATACCTGATTTTTCAGAATGCAATACATAAAAATAGCGTCCTTCGACCGCTTGTGTCGCCTGGCCATCGCGGTTTGTGATGATAAGCCTCATATTACCTTTGTACTTGAATGTACCTTTGACCTCCATACAATATGAAGGTTTCCCTGTAATATCCATAAACCAAGTTTGGATCCATTGAACTTTATTTTCAATTGAGGTCGATTTTGCATATTCAGCCTATCTTACAATTAAACCTCACAATGACCTTTGACCTTGGTGTGTGACCTTGAACTCATCAAACAAATGAGGTATGGTCCATGTTTGCACCTGTGACTCAGTTTCGGTTTTAACTCCATCGAATATGCGGATATTACGGGCAAAAGTTAACCTTTTTCACACAGACAAACACAAGCAGAAAACATAACAATAACATTGGACAAAGTGATCCCTGTGTGTCTTCTTGCTAAAAAAAAAAAAAAATAGCCTTTCAGACAGGCGACACAAAAACGATTGATAATGTAAACTTACGCAGTGCGCGTAATTCTATGTCCTCACAATAAATGTTATCCTCTAACTTGGACCAAATTAACTACATTTAAAAGAAAAAACTTTAATGTAAGATTGAGACAAATTTTACGAAAGTGATATTTCTTTCTGCTGCTACAATTTTGACCATACCTGGTTCTGACAAACAGCTTCGATATTGAAAAAAAAATGTTTAATCCACTTTGTTGACCACAGTGTTTGAAAATGGAATTATGGTAATTAAGAGAAACTGAAATGTATGTCATTACGGATTCCTAAAACCCTTTTATATTTCCCTACATTCTCCGTTTTGTCGGATTTTGTGAACCGATTTTGAAACAAAGACCCTTATCGTAACGACGCTAACAAAAATGTTTTACACGTTTTATTATGCCTATGCGCCTATGCATAACCACCATCTGCAAATGCAGTAGGGCAAGAGAGCCGCATTTCATGACTACAATATATCCATCCTGTTATTGAATTCCAGAGATGCTCATTTGTACGGTGATCTATTATACTCTTGGTATTTCAACCGTAGGGCAAAAGAGCTTTTATTATTTTTAATCGCAAAGTGTGACGTCGTATTGCATATGGCTATTACGTTTTTAAAATGTTTGAAAAACATTAAAATGTGGGGTTTAGTAAGATGTAATACATTCTTGCAAACATTATAATAAACCAAGTCAACCTAGCAAACGTTAGAGAAAACATATCACTACAAACAGCCAACAGAACGTTTTAAAACGTTTTTCTTGATGTTTATCGAGTTTGTAAATGTTTCGTCAAAATTTTTTATAAACGTTCCTCCACTTTTAAATGGTTTTTAAAGCATTCTGTCAAATGTTTTTTAAAATGTTTTTTACAAAGTGTTTGTGTGACGGGACTTACTGCTGGCCCAATGTGGACATACAAAATTTGACAACTGGCCATAATGTTAACAAATAAGTTCCGAAATTGCCTTCGTTTTTCGGTTTTATTTAAACCGAATCATATAACGATTTGATAAAAAAAAGTAAAGAAATGATATATAGTATTATAATTATACAAACAAAAAAGAGTAAACAACTTCTTATTTTTGAAGTAATATCTCAAACCCATTGTGATTTTGTTATCATTTTGTAGTATTTTTAAAAACTTCTTCACGGTTTCTGTAAATAGCAAATGTGATTGGCAACTTATCAGTGTACATTTAAAAAGAAAATGTTTATTGCAATTAGAAATCTGGTTTGTAAACAAAAGTACGTGTTACTTGCTAGCACGGTCAATTGACAAATTGGTAATGGACGGAATTGCATTAACTTTA
This sequence comes from Ophioderma brevispina, assembly GCA_023653785.1. Lineage (NCBI taxonomy): Eukaryota > Metazoa > Echinodermata > Ophiuroidea > Amphilepidida > Ophiodermatidae > Ophioderma > Ophioderma brevispina. Next base: position 25,178 of record JAMKCH010087217.1, on the reverse strand, counting down.
CGCGAGAGCCTTTTCGTTTTCAAAATCAGCCAAGAGCGAATCTTATTATAAATAGCTTAAAAATTCATAGAAACAATTGGACGTTATGAACCCTACATGCAATATAGGGTTTTCTTTGCCATTTAAAGGGTTGCAGCAAAATCATCATTACAGTTACAGATAGAGCAGAATCTGAAACTCCAAATGGGAAAGCGATCTAGAATCCACGGACGTCGCCGGATGTACGAATCACATCGCCAATTTACTAATAAAATCCTTTATTCTGCTGAGAAGGGGTGGCTCTGCCTTCCCGTTTCATAAGCGACATGAACGATGTGACTTATCATCATCATCATCAGTCGTCGTCGTCGTCCGCCGTCGTCGGCGCTGCCGCCGTCGTCGTCGTTTAAAGGTGCATTTCGTGATTTGAGCACGTTCTGTTTTATTCATTGATCACTAGATATCCTTGAGAAAAGCTTATTCTCAAAATTTGAGCTGATCCCGATCTTGCGGTTTTATGTTATGAGCAATTGCTCGTTTTCCACGGTCCCATAAGCTACTGTGCGTTAATTTCTGTCCGTTTACGGACAGAAAATACATAATTGCGAATTTCTTACAGATGCGACCGAATTTGCACGTAAGATTGGGCACACGCGGATTACTAAGGCTAACGGTTCAGATGATATAAAAATCTCAACATTTTTAGGTAAGTCGGGGGGGACGAGGCTGTGGATCACGAAATGCCCCTTTAATTCAATTTTTAATGTGGAAATCATTTATCCAATATTTGAGTCAACTATAAACAAGCCTTACTTAACCTTCGTAGACCAACAAATTAACAAATGAAACGAATTTCATACCATTTAGATACTCGTGGTTGAACACCACTCGCACAGTAGTCTATGGAAAACTGGCAACTTTATAGGCATGTTTCTTCCACATTTGAAACCCTCACAGAGGAAATACAACAATACCATTTGAAATTACATGCTAACTTCACCAAGTGACCCTATTTTCAACATGGCGACCAGAAAACATTTCGATTATGAATCGAAACGCCCAAACTAAAATCCTGAAAATTTGAGCTCTGTACCTCTTTTCGTTTTCACGCTACAGCAATTTTAAATTTGAGGAAGGTCACCTCAAAAACATGTACCGGTGTAAAATTCAATATTCAGAGGGCCATAAGTAAAGAACTACATCCCTCAGATCCTTCAAGCTTGAAATTCTGGATTACCTTTTGCTGCAGATTGCAAATGTGATCAGAAAAAAATGCACCTTGCTCCAATTTAAAGTTACAGGGGGTCAAAAATGGCTCAAAAACCACTCGGACGGTACTCGAACGGCTGATGGTGAATATTGGGTAGACGGTTCATATAGAAGTCCAAAGTATGCAAATGATGTATTGCCATTTATTCCGTCAAGCGCTACTGCACAACAATTTGCAGTGCATGGCGGAATCAATTGTAATACCTCATTTGCATGGGTGGGACTTCTATATATATAGAAACGTATTAAACACTGTTTAAAACTTTTAAACAACTGTGGTTGTTTTAGTACCAGGCTTAAACAACTTTTTAAATATTCACAAGTTGTTTATTGCTTAGTACTTGATCAACGCCGGATGTTTAAAACTTTTAAATAATCTTTTATGTAGTGTGAAGTCTAGCAGTTTGACATTGGGTTTCATATTCAACAGGCGAGTCTGGTATAGGATACCGTCTCACTACTCTTCACTTTCCAGCCAATCCGTTGTTGCTGTTGTAAATGTGGGTGTGTCTTGATCCTGGGGTATTCTTTTCTTGATTTGTTTGAGATGCTTGATGTCGTGTTTAGTAACATCTACTTACATACATCCCTACCTACAGACTTCGGTTACCGTCTATTTCACGTCTCTAAAAGTGTATTAATGCAATTGTTAATGATTTCAAATAGGATAGGTCCTTAAAAATACTGCATGGTCTCACATAGGGCATCTTTTTAATCATAAGTATATCTTCATAGAGTATCATTTCTTCTGTCTCTGGTCTCGTATGGGGTATATTTCGCCTGTCTCTGGTCTTGTCTAGGAACACGTTCGGAATACTTGCTTTTTGCTAGGCTACCCAGGCACCTGTACAAGGTATCCCCGGGTGCAGTACGTGAGATGTTATCACACAGAACTTTCATGGAATTAAACTATGACATATCCCTCTTGCGTGTGATTGTCGAAATCAGATGGACTCTATTATCACGTGACCAGCTGCTTGCGGATTAGCGTGTATGAATAATTTAAAGTCTACTCCATGAATCCAGTAACGTTCGTCACCGCTTCGGTTTGTTTTTGGTGTTATTAGGAGTTCTTGATTTTTCGTGATTTTCGTATTGTTTCTTCGTTTGCTTTAAGAAGCGTGAATATAAAGGACTCGTTACAGCTGAAAAATAGATAAGAACGAAATCATTTATAAAGATGATACAACGAAAGCTTAAAATAGACACAATTTAAAATATATGAATCTGACACTTGAACAAAATAAGACTATGATTTTGTTTTAATAATATTGTGTCTCTCTACATATCTATAACAGTGCATATTCTATGATTTTGTGTTTCTATGACTGTGTTTTTGTGACTTTGTGTCTTTACGTGTCTTTGCCTTTATGTGGCTATAACCTTGTGTTTCTATGACTTTGTATCTTTATGGCTTTGAGATTTACTATGACTTTGTGTTTGTACATTGTTAAATGACTGTGTCTCTATGAATTGTGTTTCTATACATTGTCTTCATGAAACAGTCGTCATTACATGCTTGTTTCTCTGTGACTGTGTTTCTATAGCATTGTGTTTCCGACTGTGTCTATGACTTTGTTTTTCTTTAACATTGCGTCTCTATGACGTTGTATATTACATTGCGTCTTTGGACTTTGTCTCTATGACTCATCATTATCCATCGGCTGCGGAGCAGCAGGTCACAATCCGTCTCCTTATAGCTTTCTCCAAGATAACGAGGGTGATTTTCCTTAGAGTGAGCTTGACATCCCTGTTGATCAGTCAAGATTATCACCCTCCTCGTGGTGAGCCCCGGAAACTGATGTTGATCCCTGTTGTCTTTTTAACTCACTGTCTTTTTAACTCACTGTTGTTAACTCACTGTATTTTAATCAAGCCCCTTCAGAGGACACAACCTGATGCCAGTCTGGAACACGTGCCTTCATCAGGGCTGTGTTAACTTACCGTACTTTTATCATGCCCCATCAGAGGATACAACCTGATGTCAGTCTGGAACACGTCCCCTCATCATGGCAGGCATCATCGAATGTCAAGTCAGATGGCATCTCTGTGCTTCAACTGAATGTGGAAGGACTCACTAGGGCAACGATCAACATCATTGAACATCTTACACAAACGCACAAAGTCACTGCGATTCTCCTCCACCGAGAGCGCTACCTATGGGATTGCCACCTTTGTTAGATACACAGCTCAATGGAAACACATTGGAACCTCACCTGCAGATTCCACCCTGGAATGGGCAAGGACCCAAATTGTAGATGTCCACGTCATCAATGTCTACAAGCCACCTAAGTCCCGGCTTCAGGCAGATTCTCTACCTAGTATGGTGCACTTTGCATCAACGCTGGTGACTTCAATAGTCATAGCATTACCTGGGGTTACAGAAATCCACCCTAGAGGAATGGGCTTCCAAATCTGGCGTGCAACTTTTGTACGATCCCAAGCAACCAGACAGTTTCTACTCTGGAAGGTGGAACACAACCTCAAATCCTGACCTTGCATTTGTAAATATGGATGCCATTTCTGTTAACCGTACTGTTCTCGATCGCTTTCCAAAGTCTCAACTTAGGCCATCACTGATCGCTCAGGACAGCCTTGCTAAGTCTGTAGCAACAAAGCCAGTAAAAAGGTGGAACTTCCGCAAGGCAGACTGGGACTAGTTTGAGAACCTGGTGGATTCAGAAGAGCCCGACCTTCCGATACCTACCTCATCCAACCTGGACAATTCTTACACAGCACTATGTAAACTCTTTAAAATAGCAAAGAAGACCATCCCACGTGGCTGTCGTCGCAGTTATATCCCATCCTGGGATGAGGAATGTGATTCTCTTTACAATGAATTCTTTAATTCTGAAAGCCGGGGAAGAAGCGACATCCAAGGCTTCAGATCTGACAAACTGCTTGGACAGGAACCGTCGTGAACGCTGGGAGGAGAGGGTCCAGGGAATTGATTTCACTCATTCTAGCAGGAAGGCCTGGAAGACGATAAACCGCCTCCTCAGCAGAGTTAAAAAACATCGAAATGTCTTGTGTCTGCCAACTCAATTGCTGAGCAACTCCTCGCAAATGGTCGTTTCAAGGATATTGATAAGGATCACACTCGCTCTGTTAAAAAAGAGATCACCAAACTTCGTCGAGCCCCTGGCGTGGACATGTCACTTTCAACACCCTTCTCACTAGATGATCTCTCCTCTGCAATCAGCCAACTAAAGAGTGGAACAGCCCAGGGGCTTGATAATATAACAGCGGGGTTCCTGATGCACTGTGGCCCACGATGTCTTTAATCGCTCCAGGAGTTCTATACCCAAGAGCTGGAGGAGGGCTACCGTCATCGCACTCCCCAAACCAAACACGCCTGTTGACAACCCCAAGAACTACCGCCCAATATCACTACTGTGTGTTTCCTTCAAACTCCTTTTCTGGCCCGTCTGGAGCCAGTCGTCGAATCCCATCTGCCTGCCGAACAAGCAAGATCTTGCCGTGGCCGGAGCACTGTTCATCAGATTATAAAACTCACAAATGATATTGAGGAGAGCTTTGAGAAGCGTCATAAGGCAGGCGTCATCTTGGTGGAAGCTACTGCAGCATATGACAGCGTGTGGCACCACGGCTTGACACTCAAGCTTCTCAGGACCATCCCTGATCATTTCATATGTAACATGCTTTCAAACCGTAGCTTTGTTCTTAAGACCAGTGATGGGCAGAGCAGTCGACTGCGTTGTCTAAGGAACGGAGTCCCACACGGCTCAGTATTGGCTCCCATGCTGTTCAACTTGTATATCAGCGACTTACCTCAAACAACATCTAGACAATATGGCTACGCCGACGATCTTGCCCTTCTTCACTCGGACAAAAGCTGGACTGAAGTAGAAAGTACTCTTACTGCAAGACCTGGACACTCAATTAAGCTGAGTGAAGGTAAGACCACCGCTACTACCTTTCATCTTAACAGCTCAAATCAACCTTAATGGGGCGCTGCGCCTCTGCCATACAATCCTACACCAACTTATCTGGAAGGGAAGCATCTCGAGTCTATATGTGCAAAGGTATCTTCGAGGAATAACCTCCTGCATGTGCCGCCTTGCTGGATCATCATGGGGTGCTAGTCCATCCTCTCTACGCACCACCGCCCTGGCACTGGTCTACAGCGCTGCTGAATATGCCGCTTCAGCATGGTGCTATAGCTCTCACAAAAAAAACTGGACACAGCACTCAACGAGACAATGAGATCCACTACTGGCTGCCTTCGTCCTACTCCATCTGAGTTTCTATATACCAATGCTTTCAGGCATTGCACCTGCAGTGCTTCGGAGAGAACATCACACACAAAAAACTGGTGAACAAGGCTCTGTTGGAAAACAAGCACCTGCTGCATAATACCCAACACCAGACCAATTCACTATCACACCTATGACAGAACTCCCACCTGGTAATCTTCCACGCAAGGAATGGGTCACCTTGAACAGGATTCGCACAGGAGTCGGGTCGTTTCAACAGCAATATGCACCGATGGGAGCTGCGACCATCTCCAGCCTGCCAATGTGGCTCTCCATCACAGACTGCAGATCACATTCTCAATGAGTGCCCTACCTTTCGTCCACCGGTGGATATAGACCTCTTAAGCCCCAACCAATCAACAGTGAACTGGCTCCACCAAAGTCAACACACTTAGCTGCTGCAAGAAGAAGTCTAGCCGTGTACAAGGGATAGAGCAGCGGTGGACGACCTCTTTTTCGTTTCTCGTGCGTAGGTTGGAAAAGCACATACTGGGTAGACGTTTCTATAGGGACTATGGGACTTCTATAGGAAATGTTTACCGCATACTGAGAGATGAGTTGTTCCTCTGGCTTTCGCAAGACATGACCCATAGCCTTTGGCTGGTGATTTCAGAAAGAGGTTTCTGACCTGCCATGTTGTAGACTGCCTCATTAGTAACATGGTCTTGTCTGCGGATCTTGAGCAAGATACGATAACAATTTGTGGCAAAACTATTGATGTAAGATTCAAGCTGTTGAGTTAGTATCCATGTCTCACATCCATATAAAGTAGTATCGACAGGCAAGATGATATCAAATATCCAATTTCAGGTTAAGAGGAATTATCTGGGACTTCAAAATCGTCTTTAACTTCCAAAAGGCAGCCCAAGCGAGGCCTATTCTTTGGCGGATATCGCTCTCAGAGCTTGTTATCGTCGATCCCAAATAGTTTAAGTCATCCACCTTCTTGATGACTTCTCCGTCAAGAGTGAAATCTCCTGCCCCTGCAGAAAACGACATCACTTCTGTTTTGCTAACATTTTTAGCATTATCACTATCGCAGTTTAACTGTTCCTGGGCTCTACTGAGTGAACTTTCAAACAGTGCAATGTCATCCGCCAAATCAAGATCGTTTAGGATGCGGGTGGGCTGTTTAGAGGATATCCTTGGGAGGGTGACAAATCCAAAATCAGTGCTGGAGTTCTGTATGATGAGGTCAATATGAACAAGAGAGCTAGAACATCTCCTTGTATACGCCAGTTGAAACTTAAAAGGTGTCGGTTAAAAGTTCAGCGACGAGTATTGTACTCCTCGAGTGTCAAGTCATAGCTATGTCATACGGCACACGAAACTGCTTCCACTATTTCTGATGGAATCTCATATAGTGGCAGAGCAGAATATGGCATACGTTATCTCACGGTCCATGGAGTCAAATACTTTGCGCAAATCAATGAAAGTGATACACAGAAGCTTACAGAGGAAGTTTTTGACATTTGGTTGAATTGGCTCCCTTTATAATCCTGCGCAGCATGTGGATCTGGTCTGCATGGCTTTACCCTTCCTGAATCCAGCCTGATTTTGTCTCAAGAGGAGATACTGGTCTGATGCTGTTTAGAAAGAGTCTGTTAAAGAAGTTGGCTGCAATGGACATCAACGTTATTACTCTATAGTTGTTCATGTCTGTGAGATTGCTTTTCTTTGGTAGAATAGACTTGGTTACAGATGTCATGTACAATGTTTCGAGTGCGCTCGTCCCCATAACTTAGTAACTCAGGGGTGATTGCATTATCACATCCGGCAGCCTTCATATACACTTCAGCTTATCTATGGCATCTGACACTTAATCTAGTGTCAAAGAAGAGATGTCAATAGGAAGGTCAGACGATGTGCGACATGGTGAGATACATGAATCTGGCAGATCTGCATTGAGGAAGTCACAAAAGTTGCCTTTCCATTCATTCAACAGTTCAGAGGTGCCCCATCATCTCACTTGTGTCCCATCTCTCTTCTTAACTTTGGTGTTGGTGTTATTTTTCTTCCCAGCCAGATTTTTGTCAAATTTTCTGACACCCTCTTGATGTCATTTCTTGCAGCAGCTTGACACATATCTACCATCTGTGATTTCACACGCCTTATCTGATCTTCTTGGCAAGATTTTGACAAGTCGTCTGCTAGCATAACCTTAATAATTATCTGCATCACAACGTCTGCGTTGTTCCTCAGTATAACTTTGTGGTGACTGCATTTCTCTAACATTGCCGCGTCGCAATAACTTTTTGTTTCTATGACTGGGTGTTTCTATAACACTGCTATAACACTGTGTCTCTACAACATTGTGTCTCAATGACATTGTGGTTCTATAACGCTGAGACTATGACTCTGTGTTTCTATACTATTACCAACTATTGTGTCATATGTATTATGGAGACAAAAATCAGTGGACGGTTTAAAACAAACGGCGTTCCATAATGGCTCTGCCGCCCTCACATGTAGTAGATGCCATATGCGATTCAACCTTGACAAAATTCTAATAAAAGGACTTTTTGTATATTCTTGTAGGGCTATATGTGAATTATTATGAAAAAAATTGTCTGGCCTTCTGGCAGCTGCGTTGGTCAGATATTCAAGGTCAAAGGTCAATGACCTTTATGAGGCATATCATGGATCATAACTCCTCAACCATTTGGTCTAAATGCACAAATGAGGTGTCTATACCAAGGTTTTTGGGGTCAACAAACACAATTAGCATACAGAACAAACGATCAAATGCACCCTTCCTTGATTTTCAAAATAGTATGCACTATCTGCATGAAATTGTACTTTAAACTTCGCCCCTCTCAACCATTTTAAAGGTGTTGGTTAAGACCTCCTTGGATTTCATAGTTACAAAGCCTCTGACCCTTTTGATTTTGGTACAGGTGGATTGGTATAAGTCTCCTCTTTCCATTGATATCAAAAACGTTCCAATAGTCCTCCATTTGACGTCATAGTAATGTTTTAATAAATAATCATGGGAAACTTGATTTCTCCGATTGTTGCTAAAATAAGCCAATTTCTATTTGAGTTTAAAATACAGGAATGTGTGATTTTGCTAGGTTTTGGGGTGATTATGAAAGGAAAATCAAGTTTTGTAACATACACAGGAGGTATTAAGTGCATAAAGCATATATATTTTGATAGAAGTGAAAAAGAAAAAAATAAGGTGGCAACCATCGACCATCCCCTTCCTCCAAACCCTCCAAAACTGAGTCTTGTCCACCACTATCAAAGGTAAGGTGGCGTGACAGATTATTTTGCTCTAAAATGAAAGCAAATGATGGTCCCAAGATTAGATGCAGCCACTAGGTTTCAAATTTATGTGTTTTAGCTGGCCGGGTGAAAAACTTGTTAGCAGTGGTAAACACCCCCGCCTTCCTCCCCCAGGAAGACGAAGGTTACCTCAGACCTTCAATGGTGGACTTTGCCACTCATATGAGGCAAGGAGTCCCATTCAGCCTACCTGTGACCTATCAAACATCCTGACAATGGATGCGTTTAAACACCCTGACGACGGATGCGTTTAAGTTGGGGGGCAGGCCGCTGATCAGCCTCCATAGCTCGTCACCACATAAACGTCCTCGAGTTGTTCGCCGTCTTTTTGGCATTGCGGCACTGTCTCCCCGTGCTCAAAGGGAAGGTAATTGTTGTCCGCTGCGACAATATGAAGGTGATGACATATAAACAAGGAAGGGTGTGTAATCAGTCCCAGCCTATGCAGGGAGATTCTTCAGCTACAGGTGGTGCCGAGATTTGGACTTCAGGCTGATCGCCTCTCGTGTTTCGGGAGTGGAAATGGTTTGCGGACAGTCTCCCAGGAGGGTCCCTAATCCCAGACACAGCCAAAATCAGAGGGCCGTCGGTGGAGTGGCAGCTCTACTTTGCAGTTTGCCGCACAATCTTCTAGTTGGTGGACCGTCCACACGTGGATCTGTTCGCCTCAGTCATGAATCGTCAGATTGAGGCATATTAGGGGCCTACTCCTGGAACCCGGATCACCGGGCAGTAAAACGGGATCGCCATGGCAGCGAACCGGTCAGGATTGATAGCCTATGCTTGATCATAGCTTCTCCAGGTTGCCATGATCCCAAAAGTCCTCGAGTGGCTCTGTCTAGAGACTGCCTGGTCCTGCTGGTAGCCCATTATGGCCACGGCAGATGTGGTTTAACAAGGCCGCTAGATCTGCCTGTACGGGAACAGATCCATCTTCCAAAAGGAGGGGACCTGGTCAGAGGTCCTCCAGGCGACGCGTTTGTCCCAGAGTGCACCACCCATGCTCCGAACCTGTCTGGTGCATTTCTGTAGACTGTACACTGAGGTGGGACTTTCTGAACATGCTGTCATGCTCACTGCTCAGGCAAATTCACTAGAGCATCATAGGATTACCATGCATGGTGTGCTGATAGAGAGTTCGATCAATGAAATTTCTGAGACCGTAGACCAAGCAATTTCCTCAAAGAAGTCTTTCAGGAGTGGGTTTAATTTAGTGTCCTGACTGTCCGAGGTTTCTTTTTTACAGAACAGCCACAGGCCAGACCTGTAAAGGGCTCGGTGATGGCGTTGCGGTTTCTTTCAGTCCCCTCTTGTCCAATCTGGTGAAGGGTATGTTTACGGATCGTCCCCGGTTCACAGCATTGTTCCGGAGTGGGATTTGCTATTTGTCTTGCAATTCTTGGTGTCGAAACAGTTTTTAAAAAGTTTAAAACCCAACCAAAAGCTTTGTCTTCTGGAACTTCCTAGTGGCTGTGGCTTGTGGCTGTGGCTTGTGACCATAGGGGGTTCGGATATGCCTTGTTTACGGACGAGACCCACCACCGCTTTGAGCGCAAGGAGGTGTCTATTCTTCCACATGCAGGCTTTATGGCAAAGAATCAGACTCTTTCTTTTACCCCGAAACCGGTGTTTCTGCCACATCTCACCATAGTTGCAGACCGGGGTTGCAGACAGCTCAGAGAAGCCTGCAGCAAGGGACACATTGAGCTAGCTGGATTTCCTCAGTCATCTGAAATGCACACAAAAACACCATGATTGGTTGACTGGCTTCTTGATTAGGGCATATGATGTTCGAGCTCACGCTTCCTCCTGAGCCTTCTATAAAGAGGCCTTCATCCCAGACATTTTGGACAATGTCGGTTGGAGTTGTACTTCCACCTTCCAACATGTCTATTTGATGCATGTGTTAGTCAAGCAGAGAGGGTGTCGCCGTCCAATCCCTCTTGACAGATCGACGCGACCTAGTAGCATCTTGACCCAGGAGGATTAGGCGACTATGGGTAGGGCGTTGACAAGGGTTGCGTTGGCTACCTTCTGCGACCTTCTTCCGCCACCGATTAAGCCATGCAGTGGTATTCTGTGCAAAAGTAAAGGAAGCTAGCACTAGTACAATGTATTTCCCTCTCAGGAGTGAGAGGGCGATACACTTGAGTATGATACCCAACTTCCACGACCTCACGCAATTTGTTATTCTCCACCGGCCACCTACAAGAAGGTCGTTTGAAGATTTTTTTTTTATTTTTTTTTTATTTCATGTGAGAGAAACATTTTGCGGAAGGGCGAATCACAGCGCCACTTGA
>JAMKCH010087217.1:0-11444 GCA_023653785.1 Ophioderma brevispina | reverse complement strand
CCTATCATAGGCCGTATAAAGGTCGTTGACCTTTGACCTTGAATATCTGACCAACGCAGCAACTAGAAGGCGGGACAATTTTTTTGGTAATTATTCATATATAGGTCTACCAGAATATACAAAGAGTCCTTTTATTAGAATTTTTTCAAGGTTGTATAGGGCATGTGTCATATTACGCCTCTACTAATGTGACGTCGATAAGATATCATTCATTCCGCGAGTCAAAGCTCCAATTGCTTGTTCGCTGAGAAGTAAAATTTAGTTTTAAATTTGTTCAGTTGATATATACTTACGTTTATCGCAATATTTTCCCTGCCATGATTTATAGCATTCACATCTATCCGGACCTACACAGTGTCCATGTTGATTGCAGTGATCTTGGCAGAATGCTTCAGGGAAAATGAAAAAAAAAGTTCTTAAAATTATCCTAGTAATTTTATTTCAATAGTAATAGCCTAGTCTATATCAATTATTAAAGTTCCCCTTCGAGAATATACGTTGATCTTGAGCGCGCTTGATCAAATTGAACAGGTTAATACTAGTATCATTTTGCACTAAAAGTACCATTGGGTAGGAAATATTACTCGTTTTGATTAAACTTTGCCCTGTGGGACACGAATGCACTCTTCACGCCCTTCAAGACCTGCTCATTTTCCCCATTAAAGTCCCTTGATGGATATTAACAATGTGAGGCAACAGTTTTTACAGAATGGTATTCGTTAAAAGTTGCAAGATTTTGTGCAGGATGACCTGCTGGGCTGGGGATCTGAATGATTTTGACAATTGTATACTGGGGCATTGTTATACCGACTCGCATTTCAACTCCCTTCGTGTATACGTGATGATACATTTGTCACTCATCCACGACTCTTGTCTGTGGCATTTTTCTAAATAATGATGAAACATTGCAAGTATTCATGGGGTATGTTTGAAGATGTTTGACTTGACAACCCATAGATCTCATCAACATCGTCAAACTATGATGCCCGAAAGATATAGCATCATCATGTTTCCCGTATTTGAAGTTCAGACTGGCAACAAATCCTTTTCGAAATGTCAATTGTAGCACGACCTATATGGGTGTTGCTTCAAGCGGATAGGTAACTATATTCGTTTCGACCCAAAATTAGTTTGTGGTAGAATAAAATAACTTAAATCAATCAAGTTTTATGATTCAATAGTGATATTCTCGATTAAAAGCTTATTTCCAAAATATCAGTTATTTTTAGACTGGGGTTTGGTTTTATAAGCAAATGTTTGCATCGCTGTTCCCATTGTAATTTTCTGTTTCATTGCGAAATTATACATTTCTTCCATAGAAGATCGAGTCTACATGAACGATTTGGCACAAACAATACTCAGGCCCACGATTCTGATGGTATAAAAATTCAACTGTTTTAGATAAGTTATGAGCGGGTAAAACACCCCTTAAATTAAACAGAAATCTATTTTGCAATTAGAAAATCTCTGAATATCCATTTAAAGGTACTATCAGTGATTTGATAAATCAGACTTTTTTTTATAAAAAATCAGATTTCTCGCATGTCTGTAACAAGTATAAGTATCCTAACATACCCAACAAGTCATAGGACCAAAAGTAACTTAATAAGGGCAAAATCGGATATTTCAGTCATTACTGTCCGTACGGAAATTTACTACAACACGTAATTAAATAGAGAGCGATTCATATCTTTGAACTCTGCTGTTCTCTTCTTTTCTGTCATTTTTTCAGTTGAAAAAAAAATAACTCACGAGAATTCTACAGACTTATCCTTCACTTGTAAGCTATTCCTGCAAATTTCGAATATTTCGACTCTTTCGGGTGACTGATAGTGTCTTTAAATATTACACTGAACTGTTCATGTTGATAGCAACACCATTATAGTCAGAATACCAATGGTTCCGTGTTAAAAATAACATTGAAAATACGCAAATTCTATAAACGTGACACAAACAGTGACAAAAGCATCAACCATTTTGGGAAAATTTTACCCAGCCCTTGGTACAATATCCAATTTCAGGTCAATATTAACCCCAAAATGGGTAGTATTTGCACCTAACTTTTGGTGATAATTTTAGTTAGTCGTCTATTAAAAGTGCTAATTTTTATTCTCTTATTTGTTTCACTTATTTTATTCACTTATTTGTGAACTGTATACAAGTGAAACAGAATTTGAAATTTGTGGAAGATAAAGAATTTCGATATGCCAGAGGGTCTTTTTAGAGGACAAACTAAGTCTTTAGGACTTACCGATATGTTAAATGGTAATTGCAAAATGGTCATTTGTTTGATAATTATTTTAACAAAAATGTTTATCTATGATTGTCGTTCAAAACAACGGATCCCAGAGATTCACATGCTTAAATCATATATAAATCATATTATGAGATTAAAAGGTATAATGCAAAGGTCAATCTGAAAGAGGATATTTTTAATGGAATATGGAGTGGTTTGAAATCCTTCTTTGAATGATTGAATTGTATTTACCTTTTAAATCTTTGCCTTTTCTCCTACCTTCGCTTGTTTGTTATGATTGAAATTTAATTGCAAATGAAAATGTATATTGAATGTATATGTTTTATATGTACATGAAAGTGACAAATGACAATATAATAAAGCATCAGGATGATAAAAAAAATGAAAAAAATATTGTCCTCCAGGAACAGTGTTTATTCATGACTGTTATGTTTACATTGTGGGACTAAACTTCCCAGAATGCATCGCGTATAATTCGTTTCGAAATTATTTTGATGACGTTTTATAAAATGTTCACGGAAGGTATGCTCCTCACTCACCTGTTTGGCACGCGTCTCCCGTGTATCCTATGGGACACATGCATAACCCAGGGGCGACACAGGTACCACCGTTGTAACAATGAGGGTCACACAAAGCTGTCAATAAATTAAACACACTATGTAGGTTTTTGGTGTACCTCAAGGTATCATTTTGGGACCAAATACTAATTTTCCATTAGATTTGATAATTTAAATAAAATTGCACATTTATGTATCTTACGGGTAATACGATCTTCACTAGAAACTAACTTAACCGAATCAAACACAACACTAAGACCAGTTATTAGAAATTACCTCGTTTACAGTCAGGGCCATAAAACCCATCTGGACAGTCACATTGATGGAAATCGTTACAGACGCCTCCATTTTGGCATTCGGGTGTGCATAGAGGTAAATCTGAAAAAGTGAAGAGCATCATGCATAATATTTCTTTTAATAAAAACATGCAAAGAAAATGTCATATTCTTATAAGACTCAACCATAATTTCGTGACCTCAACTACTTCTTTTTGCTATCATAAAAAAGTGGTTATTTTCCAAATTTCATTTGATTCTGATGGAGCGTTTTGATGTCATGAGCAAAATTTTATTGTACTACAGTGTTACATATGCCATGTGTTCTCATTTCTGTTTACGGACAGGGAAAAAACAAAATTACGAATTGAGAACATTATTTTTGTGAAAGCGCTTAGAGGCCAATAGCATAAGGCGCTATATAAATCGCTGCTATTATTATTATTATTATTATCATTAGGCTAACGGTTTAGATGAAATAAAAATCTGAACGTTTTTTAGGTTAGTGTGGGGGCGTGGCTATGGATCACGAAATACTCCAACTATTATGTTTTACTTACCTTTTTCACATTCTTTCTCAAATTGCAATCTCAGTGGACTTGATGGTGTTTCTAGATCGTGTCCATTCACTCTATTTCGTATTCGAAGAACAAATCCGACTGATGAAACGCCGCTTTTACGTCCAGTGCAATGAGAATAAACAGAAAAGACTGGCGAGAAAAAAACACGATGATGTTAGGAACATTATTTTTAAATTTATGGTGCCGGTGACGGAATACATTGAAAATCAATTCCCGATACCGAGGACGGATATAAAATAATTTGAAAAACACATTACTAATACTGACAGACGACAGTGTTGCTAAAAATATTCATATGGGGAAAATATCGGTAAGAACTACTGCACAATTTTAACCGTGTGCAGCTTTTATAAAGACACATCGTAACTATTCCAGTGAAATATTTTAGAAAAATTATTCGATTCTTTGTAACTTAAGCCAACTCCAGTCCTAGGCCAAGGGGACATTTAGAGTTGAGTGTGTAGGTAAGTTTTTATTCATCAGTACACATGGTAGAAGCTACTTTTTGTTCGGTACACCAGTGCGTGATTTTTAAAAAAAAAATCTTTTATCATGCATCCCCACCTTGTAATATTATTATAATAAATAATATGGTGCGTCAATAAAGAGCACTTCAGACGCCTTCATGCAGCATAGCATGCATCGTCTTTAAAAATAGCACTATTCGATAACGTTTCATTGACTATCGTCACGTCACGTGAATGCAACAAAGTTGTAACTGACATTTGGGCGAAATTTAGTTTTCTTTTGATTTTGAAAGTACAATTAGCAACTCATCATTTAAACTTTACCCCAATTCTTAAATCAAAACTTATGAAAGAAGACGACAAAAAGCAAAGAAAAAAAAACAAGCCTTTCGGCCCTGGAGAAGACTTCAACACATAACATGTCCAATTCATAGCTCTAAACACCACTCCCTCTATCCAAAACCGTTGACAGAAGTCCAAAGGCAGTACCTACCCCCAATACGTGCACACTTACTGTCTTCTGTCAGCACATTTTTGGATTTTCAAAAGTAGACCAATTTTAATATACAGACATACGTCTGATAACAAAAGAAATTTGAACACAAAAACGCTTCTCCTGCAAAATGACAAAAATGCATACGACTTTGTTGCATTCACATGACAATATATACATACCTTGATTAGTAGTAGGTAACATGCCACTTCGAGATATACTGAATTCGGGTTTGGATGCTACGTCAGGCTGGCTAGAAAATGTCTCTTTTATCTGATAGAAGTACTGTAAGAACACAAATAAAAATTCCTTTAAAAAGGAAAGGGCGAGTCAAGGGGAAATAGCCATGTAAAAGGTATGGGAAGGGATTAGTAAGATGACATTTTGTGGGAGTTTTTGCAAGTTGACTTATGTGATTTTGGACACACTTAGCCGAGGTATACATGAACGTAAATAATTTAACACAGAGTGAATAGAGGGTTCATATCCCTCTATTACATTTACGATTTTTAAATGAAAAATGCGACCAATCCAAATACAACATAATACACTTTATTCGGGAAACAATCAACGCTATACTAATCCACCACAAGGTTGACCACTGCAGACTCACCAGCAGAACTACAAGAAGCAATTCCAGAAATATTTTGCATGCCGACGGATGTAAAGTCTGTTATAGGATTCGGCACACGTACCAACGTGATCACTAACATTTGTTTTTCATAATTATTTTAAAGCCCTTTAAAAATGTAACGCTCCCACTTTCAGCAACATTGTCACCCAATGACTTTCATATCATTTTCTAAATTTTACCTCGTCCCACAAAGACTTAAATTTGTCAAATTTTAAAGTTCACCCACGCCATTGCACTATTTCAATTCATATACAAACTTAGAACATGCCGTTACTTCATGACATATTACCTATCATTCCACCGTATTTACTCGTAAATATCACATTCTATAAAAAGTGTGCACATAGGTAAAAGGTCACACCAGGGGAAATGCACTAGTACTACTACTAACATGAGATCTGTCTGTCCGTCTATGCGTTTTGACCCTTGACCTATGGAACTGATGGTTTTGACATGCAGGTAGAAAACAACAGCCTGAGGTTTATTATCACGTCAGGTGGACCCAAAAAAAATCAAAAGTCATCTAGAGGTTAATTTTGCGTAAAATGCCGTATAACCGCAAAACTTAAATAGGTACTGATCCAATCAATCCAGCCATTCATGAGTTTCCTTAAAAAAATTAAGAGCCTTCATTATTAAAGGTTGCTGAATCAATCAAAATCTACCACTAATGTTTTCCTCGAGGCCTCACTTATATCATACATAAAGCAATTAAATCAATCCACCCTTTGGATAGTGAAGATTTTGAAAACGTTTTTAGTCATAACATCAACAGTGAAAACATTCTTAAATGGCATTTCGTGATCCACAGCAATAGTCCCCTTGAATTTAACCTAAAAGAAATTAATAATTATTTTAAAGAAAGATAATTTTGATATCATCTGAACCGTTGACTCAAGCATTAAAATACAGCAATACATCTTACTAATATACCTTCACATACCATTACAAAATTACATGGAAATTTCCTCTTGACCCGCCCTTTCCTTTTTAAAAGGAATTTTTATTTTATTATTATTGATTCGCCCACGACTTGCTACATGTGGTTGCCCAACTTTTAACATCCGTTCATTCAATGCACTCATGGCTCAAGCATTACAAAAAGCCATATTCATCTACTAATACCTTCACATACCATCTACATGGATATGTCCTCTTGACCCGCCCTTTCCTTTTAAAGGAATTTTTATTTTATTATTATTGATTCGCCCACGACTTGCTACATGGTGCCCAACGTTTTGAAGCATCCGTTCATTCAATGCACTCCATTAACGATTTAACGACGCTGTTAACCACAACAGCAAATCACTTGTAAAATTTTCAGGAACCGTTCTCTGATATTGCCCTGTATTTCCTCTTTTGAACACTAATATATCTTTTTGTAAATTGTCTTTCAGGTTTTTCGTTGGGCCATCTTATTGAGTAAATCCATATGACGTAAAATTGCACAACAGTTTCATAAACTATCACACTGTAGATTTTAGAGGATATAATCGGCACTAATATTTTCTGGGCACAACTGCTATTTGAAAAGTAAGGTCAAACCCAAGCGAATAGAGCGGGTACCCGCGGGCTACCCCCGCCCAAAAATCGGGCAATGATCTAACATGTAATAGTTTCAATAGACTTACACAATTTTTAAAACTTTCCAATTTCTTTATCAATATCGGAAATCCATATTAGAAAAACTAAGTTTGCCGAGTGATCATGATGATACAATGAGAAATCTCAATTGTTTTTGAAAGTGGTTCAGGGCTAAATAGATCCTAATTTTTAAATTAGATTTGGGAATGTCTTAAATTCATGATATTTGAAATCTCTATCTCTGCCCAGTAAATCCAATGATATACTTCGAGGCGCAGCAGCGAGCGATTTCCTGCTCGTGAGCATGCATGCGTAACACCTGATCTTGGTCAAAATCTGGTATTGCGCCCCTAATCGCTCCGCGACTAGAGTATAATTGTGCTGGCGATGTGTTAAGACCCGAGATTCTAAAAGTATCAGTGTGCTGGGACGTGTTTAGATTCCTAAACGCCTGAGATGGTAACGTGTTTAATTCTAAATATCTAACAGGGTGCATGCTCAAACATAATATGTGTGTGTGTTGATCTCAGTGAATATAGACAAGACATGTTTAACAGTGTTACAACTGGACGTTCTGGACTAGAACTGATACTTCTAATTTTACGTGTGAAAGTTTGTGTATCGCTACGATTCTTCATGGCGATGTGCATATTTCAAATCAACTTAGGGACGCACCATGTTGACTTCAAGGGGGTTTTGGAAGTTTTCTAAAAAAAAAAAACTTCACCCACCATATGAGCAAAAAAAAAAATTTCCCCACTTCCATTACAAAAAAAAAAAAAAAACTTTAAACCCGCCCCTATTACGAAAAACACGTCCTCAATGGCACAAAAAAAATCCGCCTATGACTTGAAGAAAAAAAAAAAAACTTGCCCTCCAAAGCCAACGAAAACAAAACTTGCATCACTCACCCAAACTTCCAAACCCCCCCCCCCTTGAGTCTAATGTTGCGTCCCTTATATCAACATATCAACCATATCATTTTATTGTGTCTGTATACATGGGATCATATGCTTGACTTCTTCAATATATCATGTATTTTTCTCTTGAGATAGGCTACATCACCCGCCATAGGGTCGAGATTCCAGCAGCACAAAAATGTAGTCACAAATAACATGTT
This sequence comes from Ophioderma brevispina, assembly GCA_023653785.1. NCBI lineage: Eukaryota > Metazoa > Echinodermata > Ophiuroidea > Amphilepidida > Ophiodermatidae > Ophioderma > Ophioderma brevispina. Next base: position 3,476 of record JAMKCH010087217.1, on the reverse strand, counting down.
TTCCAATGTAACTTCACAACTGCGTATCTAGTGAATCGAAACTTAATTTCTCAACATGAATAACCTACCCCGTAATCTGTGAATATAGCAACTCTCATTCATGCATAAAAATGTCAGTTACTGTAATACTTTTCAAAAACACTACTAATCCAAACCTTCCTGATAAAAATCTTAAAACACACTAAAAACAAACGAAAAAAACACGACCAGTTATCGTTTTACGCCTCAACATGTTTGCACACAGTGTTAAGATAGGAATAGATAACCTGATCTCAATCAGCATCCTTGTCTCTGATCTCAATCAGTAGATTCAGATGGTACTGAACCCAAATACTGAATAAGCCTACTGTTCATGCTGATAATGTCAGTTTCGTATAATACTCCTCCTCTTTGAACGCCTGAAAATGCTTGCAAGAGTTTAGTTGGCTGCAGGCCAACTGCCACCGGGTTAAAACTACGTTGCCGATTATGTGTGTGTTTGCGTGTGTGGTTTGCGTGTGTATTTGTTTGTGTGTGTGGTGTGTGTGTGTGTGTGTTTGGGTGGGGTGGTGTGTGTTGTTTTGCCGTGTGTTACAGCACATGCATTACGAGGATTGAAAATGCCAGCTATTCTAGTAGCTCCTACAATTGTATGTGATTTAGTCGCATCACAATACCAAATTACAAACGATGGAATTATGATATTAATTAGGTAAATATGAATACTATTTAGGTATTTTGACACCATAGAAAGTATAATTTCGAAATATAAGTACATTAAAGTGCCAATAGTGGTATGTGTGGGGTTGGGGTAGGTAGGCTCTTCTAGCAAATCTTAAGTGATCTAATGTGCCTCCACAAGTTCTATACTCAGTAAAATCTTGATTAAAAAATAACATATCTACCAAAACTTAAAGGTTTGGTTTCCTTTAAACGTTTGCTTCTATGGATCTCAGACTGTGTTTAGAAGGTGAACTGGTATCGTTTAAAGTCTCTCTCCTCAGTTTGAAATACCTTTCAAGTTGTCAGCAGATATTCATTGCCCCTATTTTATAATTACTGACGCGGATGAAACATGCCACACAAACACACACTGTCTTGCAACCTCTCATCTGTCCAACGGTTAACGGCCGTTCCGTATTGTCCACCAAACATCCGCAAATCATCAACCAACAGTAAAACAGACAAGGTGCTTCAGGTTTGAAAAAAAGGGGAACCTGTATTTAATTTATTTTGTTATAGGTTTATGTAACATAGCCTATTTATCGTTTTTCTGATTGCTATATACCAATGCCACGGCCCTATGCTCACTATTATGTTGATAGCGCCAGGGATCCTAAATAAATCGTGATAGGACACTCGATCATAGAGTGGAGGCATCTGCCACAAGAGCGAGTCCTTAAAAAGGACAATCTTCTGCATTTTGTTCAGCAATTTGTGAACTATAAACAACAATGAGTTTTGTAACACTATATTTTAATAAATACTATGCAAGTCAATCAATCATAATGATCAACCTTTATTGTGAAACAAAATACATTCATTTTTTTTATTTTTTGTCTGTTTGTGTTTTTGTGTTTTGGTATTATTTTGAAGTAAGAAATCACATGCATGGAACACCAATCTTCAGTTTACCATACGTCCTTTAAAGGGAACTTCTTATCTAGTGCAAGGGCCAATCAATATTGTGTAGTAAACCTGTCATCCTTGCTGTACAAAAGGTTGTGTCTTGTTTTACCACCATGAATATTAGTCTGCATGAATATTTCCATGCTATCAGTGTTAAAATATACATCAAACCATGTAATTCTGTACCACAATTGGATATTATAACATTGGAATATTATTTGGATATAATTGGCTATAGGAAGTCATTCTACAGTTTATTTTGGCAAGCAAAATTTTGCAATCTGACCCAATCCAATCAAAAAACTGTTACATAGCTACCTTTAGGTTAGTACTTAGTCTCATATAGTGCAAGCAGGGAAGGTCACTATCACTAGTGGGTGCAAGTAGGTATGTATATCATGACCATGTCATAGTCATGGAAATATGAGACTCTTGAACCTCCACTAACATAATCATAACATCTGAGAAGGGTAAACCATAGATGGGCTGTGTGGTACCACACAATTAAGAACTGATTACCACTGCATGAGGGTTGGTCAATTCAGTATTAATCTTCTGCCCAGAAGAAAAATCTGTACTTATAGATCGCCCCTCTCGTACGGGGCGCGCAAATTATTGGCTATTAGGTAGCTTATCGAAAGGTTGGCGCTATCACTGTCGATATCGAAATCGCCTATGGGCATTTGTACATGGTGTCACCCGCCTGGGCATGGCTCCACCCTAAACTCTGTCAAGGCTTTACCTCCCCTCCCACACTGAGGCGGCCCTTTTTGCATAAATCCGCTGCTGATTATTTTGATGTGTAGTTTTGGTTTCGAATAGCAAATTGGAAAGTAGACTTATTTTTTTGGGACTAGCGAGCTCACAAAAGTGACACTTAACATTTTGAAGTAGTGACCCTTATCAAATCTTCGGTATAGCAAATATGCAGAAATAGATTTTAAGATTAGCGAACCTTCAGATTTGGCAGAAAAGTTAGACAGCTTTTGGAAAAGCAGCGTTATCAACCTGATAATACCACTGTGCTAAAACACTGAAATATTTTTACAGTAGTTTACTGGGCATCAATTCTGCCCTTGAAATTACTGTCTATAGTAAAAAGAATTGAAATCAATTGAAAACACTTCAAAATGTAAATGTTGAATTGGTGAGAAAGTAAAGCGCCTGTACACAGCAGTTTAGATCTTTTAATGTCCGTCTAAAATGTACAGTTTTTGTAAAATGTCAATGAAAACCTTAAATGTTGTATTTTAACACGTTTTTGATGGTATAAAAGTTACAGCGTTTTTACTGCAAAATCTAGCACTTAAATCTTTAAATTTTGTCATGCCTGGACACTTGAAATAAAAATCATTATTGTTGCATATGATTTCCAAACGTTTTGCACCCCTCTTTGCATTTGGATTCTCCCTTGTTTTGCATGATGTCGTTGTTTTATGCTTGTTTGTGTGTTTTGTGTTTTGCTGTAGTGTTGTTGTTGTTTTCGTCGTCGCCATCGTTTGTATGTCGGGGTGTTTGTTGCTAAAAATGGCCGAAAATGCATCAAGTATGTATAGTCAGTTTATAAGGCGTTAACATGGTAAATGCGATTAACTACAGGTGACACAATGTTTTCTATACATTCGGGAACACTCATCAGAACAAGAGTCTGAACATCCGGCACATTGCATTTTTTAATTTCATCACGCATCATCAAATAAACATTGTGACGCTATGCTGGAAAGGAATTCAGCAGTGCCGTGTTCTCGTCTGGTCACCGCAAATTAAGCATGGACATTTCTGACACACATGCATATAATGCTATTGGGAATAGCAGATGTCTCTCGTTTGTTTATAACATCTTTGAAACATTATGCATCCTGACAACT
>JAMKCH010087216.1:0-10404 GCA_023653785.1 Ophioderma brevispina | reverse complement strand
CTATCGGGTTGTCCATTACTGGTCCTAGCATATCATATCATATACCTCACCAGTTTATCTTAGTACAGTCTACAATTGATACTTTATGTATTATTATATATTATACTGTATTATACATTTCTGTCATGTTCGATATGTTATGCTGAATAAAATTGAATTGAATTGAATTGAATGTGCTTGGTCCCCTGGAAATATATGTGCTCCCCTTTTACGCCACTGCCCCCCAGTTCAAGACACAATTTAGGACATGTTTAAGTTGCTATGTCTGCATGCAAGACAGGTCTAGTTTATGTGCTAAGCCAAGACATGGATTCATTTCACTGTACAAGACCTTTCTACATTTTAAGATATGTTCTATGAAGCCAGCTTTGAAACCTGTCCTAGGAGTACTCTGCCTAGACATGACTCACATGAGGACATGTCCAAGTTTAAGGATGTACCTTGGATCATGTCTTCATCCAGGACACTTATGATTTTTACTGTTGAAGACACAATGTCACAGTTTTTTACAGTGTGCTTACCTTAGGAGCTTTGAGCGCAAACAAATCTTGTTTAGTTGCTACTACCCAGAACTTGACCCATTCACGCTTCTGCAGGACATTCAGAAAGCTACTGTAGGAGTTTTCTTCATCTATCTCTGTTATAAGCGACTGCAACATAGGAGAAAACAACAACTATTTAATTTAAAATAACTAAATTTTAAAACCATGTTAAGTGTTAACAAGGTTATCCTAGTTTGTCACAAAAGCTATAACATATTCCCAATATTGTATAAAGTTTCTGGCACAGTATTATGAATGCTGTGTGAAATTGCAGTAATCACGAAATATAAAGTGGTAAAGTAAAAAATTGGCCCAAAATTTTCATATTTCATAATCTTCAAGCAGTTCAAATAAGACAAGCATATGTGTTATGTTCAGCAAAATGAGTCATATGTTGAGCGAAATAACATTTCAGTTTCAATTTCAATTCATGTTCTATTGCTGGGCTTCATGTTGCTGAAAACTCCATTTCAATTGGGACTTAAAAGAGACAGTAATTTTAGTGTCACACCCAGAATAATGAAATTAAAATACAGCGTTCACGGAACATGTGTGTTGTCTGCTGTCACAATTTGTGAATGGGGACATAGGTCACATGAGGTTACATGAGTTAATCTATAAAAAGACTAACATTTTGAAAAAGAAAATGAGCAAATTTTTCAACTTTATTGCAGCAAACTTTCACAATTTGAAAAATCCACCAAAGTGTACTATTTAATGCAGGAACATTCCCGAAATATGTCAGCGTATTTCTCACTCACACAGTTTTGGCTTCAAAAACAAAACTTCTTTGAGTCATGACAGAGTACATGAAATATATACTGAAGTTGCTTTCAACAATCCTATGTGAAGCCTAATGCCTCTGGCAATAAGAAACTGAACATAACTATGATGATTCAAAAGAATTTCTTGAATAAGCCAAGTTAAACCCATTTAGAGCAAAAGCAGCAGCAAAGAAATAAAAAAAAACTCACAGAAATTTCACCAGAAAAAAATAAACCTTTTGTTAATGAGAAATATTTAATCTAAACTTCATTAGAAAATTGTTGGTGTTATTATTATATTATTCAACATTGTTCCACCGCAAGGAAGTACTTAATTCCAGGGAAGACTCAGGCTACTTATACAAGCTCAAAATAGCACCTTGTTGATTGATTACCAAAGTCTTGCATGGTATTAAATGTAAATAAATAAATAAATAATACTAATTGTGAAAATAAATAAGCAATCAATTGATTTGAGAAACAGAACCTGTTTTGGTTGTGAAACCCTCTAAGTACCTTACTACAATATTGATTTGTATAATTTTAAAGGTGTAGGTTTGACAGATTAACTAAATTTAACCGGTGAATTTAACCTGTGGGTCCTAATAAGGGGTGTGGCAAATTTTATGAATCCTGTGATGTCACGTGCATGTTATAAATGGGTGCCCTTAATAAATAATAGCCCATGGGTATGCAGAGTAGTTAGAGAAATAGCTACCAATATGTATACATGAGGATTAGTCAGATACTGCATTTCTAGGCAACCCATTTTTTATTAGAAATAGCAGTAAAGTTATATCTATAGGTCTTTAGTTGTACCCCATTCCCCTAACGTCTTCTAGTCCAAAGAAAGAAAGATACCAGAGGAATGGTATTTTCTGGAATTGGGGAAAAAAATCTACAACATGTATTTAGTTTTTGAAAAAGCAAAATGAGAACAATTCCAGAATATTTTGTTTGAAGACAGGTGTACCGTGTAGGTAGGTATGGCCACTGAATTTCACAGAAGAGTTATAGTGTTGCACAAAATCCACATTTTGATGGCACAAATTCCAACTCTGTACTGAATATGCCTTTACTGTTAATCTATGAATACTTGAAATAGTGAGTTCACTTAATTGGCTACAATTTGTTGTCATTTTGGGTCACTTTTGAGGCCCAACTCAGGACTGCAAAATTGAACTAGTTTGTTTTGAAACACAGAACACTACTTTTAAGGAAACCGGTTACATTAGGGAGTTCCAGGTGAATTTCATACACCCCATGGAAGGTATTATTGCTACTGAGTATTTGCCTCCCACATACTCTATTGTCTGTTCAAACATTGATCATTTGTGTGTGGAGCACCAAGGTGTTAAGATGGTGTTTAAGCTGTACTCAGATAGTGTTGGCTATAGTTTGCAGAGCAATTTATATCAACAAATGACCTATAATAAACAGCCTCTTTTTTTAAAATATTACACCCTCGGGGAATTTATTACAATGCAGTATATAAAAGGTCTGTACGATACTCCTTATATACAGCCTTATATACAGCGTAAGTAGGTATTGCTGAAAGTTAATAGAAGATTATAACTGTAAGTAGTCATGTGATGATGTGAGCAATAGCTGCCATGTAACATATGACTTTAATGTTTTACATACCAAGCCTTAGGTCAGTAGCTGTTTAAGTTGTTCTTTAGGTGACAAAAAAGTTGTCCATAGAACCATATGGCCATGTAAAAAATAAAATCAGGTTACTGGTAACCCTTCCATCCCTAATGTTTAGTGTCAAGAAAGAACATTTTGTGCCCGTTGGGGAAAAAATTACATCTGCCTTGTTGAATTCTGATAAGACTCCATAGACTCCACACATAAAATATTTTGCAAAAATAAAATTTTTCTCCATCCTTCTGTCCCAAATTTTTCAGAGCATGTTACCAGAAACAAAATTTAATTTTTGTTAGGCCTAGTGTGTTACAGACTCATGAAAATAAACATTTGCATAATTATAGGAAACAAGCCTCTTCTAAAAGTATTGCATAAGGCAGCTATTACAGAGATGACATCATGTGATGAATAGTGACCCAACACCAGAGAGCAGCAATTAACACTTTGATTGTGAACACAAATATGGATTAGGGCAGAATAACTCAAATTGTAATAATGCACTTATGTGAACTGTTATACAGCTTCTATCAAATCCAAGGCTTAGTTTTATAGAAAATATATAAGGGGAAATATGCTAAGGTGTTGTTTTCATTGATTTATTAACAAAATATGATTTTCAAGTGGCGTAAGAATTTAATGTGATTAGAAAACATGATTTTCATTTATTAAAGAGACATGGACATTTCCAGAGAGAAGCGCCCTCATTTTTTTTAACCCAGGTTTTTTGCATATTTGGAATGCTTACCAATGTATTAGATCACACCTGAAGTGAATAAGCCGAATATGCCGTCTTTATGTAAGGCCTAAAAAAATTGTTTGATTGGCGTAACCCGACCGACCCTATTTTTACCGCCAACCCTAAATATTTTTATTTTTTTGTGTGCAAAAAAAAAAAGTTTTAAAAACCACGTAAAACAAATATTTTCATATGTGAGGGTTTTCCATCATGTTTTACTGATATATGGTCATGAAAACGCTGAAATGCAAAAACAGGAATTTAATGACGTCATACTTCGGTACTCTAAAGGATTGCAGGACATTCAAAATGACAATTTTTTTCTATGTTACGCCAATCAAACAATTTTTTTAGGGCTAATAAGATGATGATTTAATCATTTCTGTCATGCATGACAGAAATTCAAAGCATGGTTTCCTATAGGGATGATTAGGATAGCAAGCCAGTTCAAAACAAGGTTTGCGGTTTTCTTTCGTGCTTGTTTGTCCAATAAACCTTCGAAACGTTCTCGGTAGATGGTCTACAACTGATCAAGTGCAATTTGAGTGAAATTTGTATCCTAAAAAAAATCTCCTCCTGTCACTTTAAAGGGATTAGCAGCAATATTGCAAGAGAATAAAAAAATGTGGAAATGCATTTGTTTTAACTTATAAATCAGGGATAAGTGTGTACAATTCCATATAACTGCTTTAATGTAGAAACAAACCACCAAATAGTGACAAAAATGAAGTATTTGAGGAAATTTGTCATACCGTCTCCCGCAAATTGACATACAGCGATGACGTCTCAAAATCTAAAATAAACAGCTGATTGTGGTTTACACTAGCACAGAATAAGCAAATATCAATAATGTTTGTGTTTGAGGTCAAAGTGTATTGATCATGGTGCACAATATCACGCTTAAAATCTGGGATATTCACCAAGAAAGGCTTTTTTGATCTCAAGTCGGAATTTTGATACGCACATATAGAAATTAAAGAATCAGATAAAAAATACTGCGATGTCTTTAATAACAGGATTTCAAGCCAACCACTTGCAGGTTATGTTTGCATATCCATGCCAGTAACAAAAATACAGAATATGAATTTTGATGATTTTTTCGAATTAGCAAATCGCTGCTAATCCCTTCAACAGGGGCTGGAAAGGAATGCTTGATAACATTGATTTTGGTATCAAATGATGTCAGATTGATATAGAACAACATGATATGGAGATTTTTGTGTCTCTCGACATGTCTCATTTAGTGGCATTGGGTCCATGAGCATAAGAAGCATTTTTGTTTTGGGATGTACAGGTTAAGAGAGCAGGCAGAAGATTGATAAAGGGGCGGCCAATTAGTCAATCAGACGGAGGCGTGGTCTATAATTTGATTGGTTACTCAGTGGGGCAAGTCATGATATACCATGTAACGAACCAATCATAGACATGTATAAAAGGTGGTACTCTGCGACTAAAACAATCCCCCAAAAAAATGTACTCCAGAAAGTGATTTTTATTGCCTTTTCGGTACAAGAGTGATTCTTATCCTACCACTCTTATTTTGAAAAATCTTCCCCCAGGTACAATAGTCATTTTTATCATCCTTTTTGGTGGGTGTGAATCAAATCAAATTTCATCACTGAATCAACACTGATATTTGATTGATAGCAGTATGATGACATCCCTTACAATGACTAGTTTCATTAATTGTCAGTGTCAATTCACTAAAGGGAACCATGCTGATACAGTGTTAAAGGTGCAACGAGAGATTTCACATATCGGGTGTCCCTAAACAATCAAAAGTACTGATTTTTGCCCTGATGTAAAGCTTTCCATGAAAATTATCCCCATCTAAAAGGATTAAGCTGAGAAATGTTTCTTTGGTACAAAAATTGTGAAATTTTTAATTTCGTATAGGAGCAAATACGAAATTCAGCCTATGTTTTATATTGAAATATAAGCAAATCAAAATCACTTTTTTCTCTCTTTTAAGACATTTCTGTAGCCAAAAAAAAAAGTAAGAAATCTATTGAGTGTCTAATCTACATGAAATTACTATTATGACACAATATTTGGGTGTCTCAAAATCTCTTGTTGCACCTTTAATCCAAAATACAGCAGGAGTAGTGCGTATATTATGCGTGATGTGTGAGTGTCCATAGAGACTTGCGTAAAATGAAAATTTCTTTAGCATGAGAATAGAGTAACACATTTGTCCTACTTACACTAAAACTACATGCTAATTAGCTATTGCATTGTTTTATATGATCTGCCTTTGCTACATCAATTAAATATTATTTGATATGTCAAGGGCTCAACAAAACCAGGGGTGTATTCTGCAATGAGTTATAATTCATCTTAAGCCTGGATAAGTATTATAAGCCCTGGTACACCCACTGCGAGCCCAAATCTATTGCAACTCTTCCATAGTATTTTTATGTTAAGAATGTACGATGGGTTTGGACTTACAATAGGTTAAAGGACTTATGATGTGTTGTAACTCTTTATGAAATCCACCCCATAACTCCAATTACAACTCAATTGATATTTGGGTGTTAAAGGGAGATGGCCCGATTTAAGTATATAAAGTTTTCATCTTGAAAGAAGGGCCCCACCCCAAATACCCATCTGTAAAGTTTTGTGCTGATATTTCAATCTGTTTTGAGCTAAAAACACAATTTTATAAAGTCCCCATACAGAACTTTGTAAAATTAATACTGGTCGACCAAAAAGGGGCACATTTTTGCTCATAACTTCCAAATCAAACTTCCTTTAGCCCTAAGATTTCACAGTGTAAATGAGAAAAAATAGTGGCTTCCTTCAGATACCAAAATTTTGACCACTTTCGGGTAAATGTGAGGACACATGTGGTCCAGTGGATACAATTACTGACTCATGACCCAAAGGGTCTGGACTCGAGTCCCGCTGAGGCCAATGTGTTGTGCACTTGGGCAAGGCACTTTACCTCGCTTGGCCTCTCTCCACCCAGGTGCTAAATGGGGAGCTGTTAGGAATATAGTTCATTGAGCGCCACCCAAAGGTATGAGTATGCCTTGGGCATTTGTAAGGCAGCTGACATATTTTAGTGGCAGCGGAATAAATGTAAAAGCGCCAATACATTGTGAAAGGCACTATATAAATGTCAACATTTTTTTTTAAATCTGGGATTCTGCATGAGGACGAGGCTATTATAGTCGCCGTCACAATTCCTTTTCTGAATTAGGTGTACACATAAACATGCATAGAGTTGTTGTGTGTAACTTACATCTATTTATTTCCTTTGCATGTTGTCATGGTTCTGTCTGGCGGGAATTAGGGGCTAGTCTTGACACAGAGAAATGGAGTTATGACAGAGAGTATAGTGATCAGACCATGGCCCTTTAAATTCAAGCCGCACACACCAGCTTTACAGCGATTACAATTAGAGGTTAATAGCTGAATATTTTTAGCTTCAAATGCACTGTCAAAAAATCAATTAATAATGCATGCGTACTCAGTTTGGTGATAATGCGGGGTGAGTGCCAATGAGTTTGGTAGAACTGATGCAAGTGCATTGATTTTTACCAATGCATGAGAAACTAAAATATGCAGACATTAACCTAATTCATAAATGTTATTACAGCAGACAAAAAAAATAATCTGAATACATCCTGAAACCCAATGCAGTGATGCTTCTAAAAAAAGGATGCACACACCCACCCATAAAATGAATCAATTCAACATCGCGTGTAAACGTTCTAAGCACACCGTGTGTGGTCTATTAATATACGCACTGTGCAACGACAAATATCAATTCATGACTATAAGGTCTAAACTCAATTCCACTTCCCGTTGTAGATACAGCAGAATTTCACTTGACCCCATCTCAATGGAGCACCATACAGTTATCAACAGAAAGTCCCAACTGTGAGTTAGCATTTTTTGAGTTAGGACCTTCTATTAGTCAACCCCCAACTTGAATAACTGCACACTCTAAAAGTTAAAAGTTTTGCTATTGGAGACTAGCTTAGTAGAGCTGTGCCCTCAATATATTAAAGCATGTTAGCTAGACTTTGCATGGAAGTATTGTCCCCTTGCATGTTAATCCCAAATTATTGCAAATGAATACCATGATATACAGAAGTTACTATATAAGGTTGCTTTATGCGTAAATTGTAGCCACAGATTGGCTGCTGAACTTTCACTTACATTCACATTTTCGCTTAATTGCTCAATTTTTTCCTGTTTAAAAAAGGAAATTGGTTTAATTCAATTGGTCAATGACAAAGCATCAAATACAAGTATACATTTTAAATCAGTAAGAACCAATGACCTATTATATAAATTAGACCCACAGATTCTCCAAAAATGGAGTAACCAAAATCAAGGTGCCCATAAGTATTATAATGAGCATACGTACTTCATTATCATACGGCCCTTTTATGGCAAAAGGGCGTAACTCAAGTTACACCTTTTGCCTTGAAAGGGTTGTCCTGCAAAAACAATGCATTATGGGATACATATTTTTGTAAAAATATTTTTAGCATTACTTAAGCTCAACATTTAAAAAGAAAAATGTATCCCATAATGCATTGGTTTTGCAGGGTGGCCCTTTCAAGGCAAAAGGGCGAAACTCAAGTTACGCCCTTTTGCCATAAAAAGGCCGCATAGTTAGGGCACCATCATATTTGGTTATGTATCATTATATTTGGGTGATGTATCATGAACATTAACATGCACATATGCACATTTGTCTTAGTTCGAATAATCAACTGAAAACAATTAACCCCCCCCCCCCCGACAAAAATGGCTCAGAGATAGAAAATTTCATTAAAAAAATAAAAGTGATCCCAAATCAATATTTTTGTTTTGTAAACTACATGTAATAACATGATGGTCAAATATGGTTTGCAACTGTTTTGACTTGCCATTTTGCCTGATTTGAGTCAATTCTGGGGAAAATCCTTTTCAAAGAAATAAAAACAAAAAAAAGCATTTTGCATTTAGGTTTTTGGACTACCTACTGGAAACAAACTTTTTTTTGGCTTAGTGCATTTCTTTTTTTAATGTTTTGGAAGAGATATTTTGGTTGTTTTTAGTCATTGGGAAAGGGGAAGAAAAAGTGACCAAAGTTCACTAATAATAATAAGAAAAGAAAAAAATTTGCTTTGCCTTCTTTTTATTTTTTAAAACTTTTTTTTTTTGCTCAAGCATGAACACACATTAAGACATTCTTACCCGTCTCATTTGCTCTTTGGCTCCTTCCTCCCCACCTTTAAATGTGTAGTAGCATTTGTAACAAACCCTGTCGACTTTATTCTCAAGATACGGAAGCGCGACTTCATAGCTGGAACACTTATTACACACCACCTAAGACAGATATAAATACACATGGGTGTTAGCTTGTATTTCCTGAAGGCGTTACAAAGACACATAACAGAAAGTGACACGTTAAACGAGCTGTCACATTCCTTGAGGATTTTGAAAGCTTTAGGAAGGGTCATTATTTATGCTGGTGAATGGAGGATTTGAGAAGGGAATGTGAACAAATTTTGTGAGTGAGCAGGGGAACATAAACATTTTCATCAAGGAGAGATGGGAACATGAACTTTTAAATGGAGAAATTCACAAAATAAAGGGAATATATGAAATTTTTGAATGGAAGCGAAATGGAAATGTTGAATTTTTCGATTTTTCGTTGGGATTCCTCCATTTTCTCCTGGTGTAAATAATGACCGCTCCCTTAGGATTCACAAACTTTATAACATTTATGACTACTCTGGTAGCATTTGCATTCTAGAATGCACACAAAAATATACACTGTCTATAAGTTATAAGAAGTAAAATTTAAACTTAACAATTTGTCAATAAGTGGATATACACTCAGGTGTGTCCTTGATGTAGAAGTGCTGGAAAGAGTTCCATATGTACCCCGCTTTAAAGATTATACAAGGAACAAATTATTTTTATTTATGGCCTAACAATGACAAATACCTAATGCCCATGATATACTTGCCATCGCAGCGTGCGACTGCAAAATCGCTAGTGAAAAAACGCTTGCAGCGTTTTGTCAATCGCTTCCAGCGTCAAAGTCGCTTGGAGCGTCTGAGCGATTGAGTTGAATTCAAGTCAACTGGCTTGCGTGGGCTTGCGTCAAGTCGCTTGGGTATGCTAGCGACTTATCGATTAGATATCGGCAGTCGCTTTTCCAATAAGCGACGGAAGTGATGTCATAAAAAAATCGCTACGCTCCTTGCGACTGGTAGTGTATCATGGGCATTAACCCTAAGGCCAAATATAAACAAGAAATTGTTACATGTAGAACTTCAAAGGGGGTACATATGGAACTCTTGCCGAAGTGCCAATTCAATATTTTTCAAAAGGGATCTGTGCTAAAAAGTTGTCAAAACGGGCGGTCTTTGGGCAAGAAAATATACACAGCCAGATTCTTATTCACAGTGTAACCCACCACTTCCTCAGCTGCTCCATGTGTACTCTATACTCTATTCCAAGGGTATCCTTTGCTGATGCAGGGCTGACAGTTAAAGGTGCAACAAGAGATTTTGAGGCACCCAAATATTGTGTCATAATAGTAATTTCATATAGATTAGACACTCAATAGATTTCTTGCCTTGTATTTCGCTACAGAAATGTCTTAAAAGAGAGAAAAAAGGCCATTTTGATTTGTTTATATTTCAATGTAAAACATAGGCTGAATTTTGTATTTGCTCCTATACGAAATTAGAAATTTCAC
>JAMKCH010087215.1:0-30254 GCA_023653785.1 Ophioderma brevispina | reverse complement strand
CGCTCACTTTCGCGCAGACCTAGAAAAATCAAAGTTGAGGATTGCCAGAAATATGTCCGAACGAGTCAATGACGGGGGAGGGGGCTGAAAATCTAATGAGCATCAAATAGCACAATCAAATCTGACTGCGATTAGGTATTATCAGTGATAATATCAAATGATACAGTACGTAGACTGTATGGGTATGCCGTTGCTGCCATTATCATCCGCCGTAAGGTCGTTCACATCAATTTTCATTGGTTTTACCTAGCAGATACGGCAAGAACTGAAAGGCAGGGAGGAATTGCATCAAAGAATTAATTTTCTTGATTTTGTCTTTGTCTACACACTTCGTGCACAATTTATTCAGTGTAGTCCTTTAGCAAAAATTTATTAGGGATGAAAATTTATTTGGGAGGCTGAAATGTCAAACAAATAGGAAAAGTTAATGCAGGGTGATGGGTCAGCTATTTTGTCAGGGGATAACACAGGGGCCGGTGCTTAGAGGGGCACTCATGATTCCTGGTGTGTATCATATTGGTCTGCAACAGAAAAAAATACCGAGTCAAATGAGTCATTTTGGTGATCTTCTTCATTAGTCCGTGTACTGAGACACTTTTCAGCTAAACCGAGTCATTGAGTCACCCATAAAGCTCCATAATTGAGTCATTTACCAACAAACGCAATTAGTGAGTCTTCTAACTCACCAAATGAGTTCTTGACTCACTTAATTGAATGACGCATTTCTAATGGTTAAAAGGATTCAGCTTGCTTCCCTTGTTGGGTGACCTAACCCCATCTTTGATAATTTTATTTTTTCTAAAATGTGAACAATTTGGACCAAAAGAAGCATTTTATGTTACATTTTTCCCAAAATAATCACCTTAGGTATAGCTCTGGTCCCATGTTCACTAAACAATGGTTTAAATATGGGACCCTACGTATGGGCTCTCAGAGGCACGTCCCTAACCAACAAAACTTTGAGACCCCTTGAACTTTTGCACACGTGCAAAGGGGGAAAGAAAAGGAAATTATAGAATATAAGAATGATTTGTGTGCCGGGTATCCACTAACTCAAATTTACTGCCCATCCAAATATGACATGATATTAGATAGGCAAAAACAACAAATTCAATCCTTTAGACCACTCTTATAAACTTTTGGTTGTTTAAATCATGGAAATTTTTTAATTTCTAATTGATTAAAAAGCAAAAATATTTTCCCTCAAGATGTCCAACATGAACAACCTGTACTAGTTGCATGGACTGAGGCATGCGCGTAAACACTTGCGGCACGACGCACTATCTAATATCATCTCAAATTAGATAGTGGCAAACACCAATGATATTCCATTTTTGCTTACTAAAAAAAAACACCCTGCCCACTGAATAAGAGTAATTATATAATGTTGCTGTTTCTTTTTAATAAAATAAACAAAATTAAGGAAAATATCAAATTGTGTGAATAAGCAAATTTGAGCCATAGAAAAGAATTTTCCACAATTTGCAAATGTTCCTCAAAATTTAGAATCCTTTCCCTGTTGTTTCATTTAGAACACAAAAGGGTACATTTTAAAAACATTTAATTCTGCATGCTTACAAAATAGCTCACTATTGTTAAATTCTGATTAAAACAAGGGTGTTTAAATTAGAACGTACGGTGTTCTAAAACACCCTGAAATTATTTTACTATGAAATAGCATGTCATTTTTTAATCATTGAACACATTGGGGAGCACAATGTGTATAAAAATCCCAGAAATTAAATACATATACAATTATGGCACTCCCCATAATGCATCTCGTTAAGTGCCCTTTTCCATCCGGTAACTTGTCCAGGTTCATGTTTACAAAAATTCCTTTGTTTCGTTCGCGTCCGCCGGACATGCCTAAAACTAAAATCCCAGTACCTTTTCACGGGAAGTTAATCTTAACGGAATGTGAATAATATCATAGGAAACACAAAACATTCGAGAAGCAACTGGTGTTGAAATTACGACAAAGTGGCATTTTTGGCCCTAATTGTCACCTGCGAATACCTGACGAATACATGTCAACTGTTATAAGTAAATAAATCTATAACTGGAACTTACTTTGCAACTGTGGCGACGTTGCGACCATACCATTGGTTCCTTCAACAGGCATCTTATTCTTGGAATTGAATCATGTGACAGACGGCTAGTGACGTCCGAAGGCTCGATCCCACACATGCGATAAACCTATAGCTTAGGCCCCCTTTCTTATTGAGGGTCGGTCTCAATTCTCTCCCATATGGCTTCCTTGATTCCCTCGCTGTAGTATTGTTCCTCATTATTAGAGTATAACTCCTCCAGGGTCACAGTGTGTTTGGAGTCTCTGATATCAAATAAACGTGGAATTGTGCCTTCATTGGCTAGTACAGGCCCTTCTTGTGTTTGGTTTATTTTCGTGCCCTTCACATATTGTTTTAGTTTCAAACCAATGTAAGTTTCAATGCAGCCACTTTTAGCTAACATTTGAGTCCATAGATCAGGATTGGAGCATTTCTCCGTTAGGTTTTTTATCCTTGACGTACCTAATTAGAGTTCAGCTAATTATAGTTATCCACGTGTGGGATATAGTTTTGCGAAAATATTTTATAGTTTGCAAAAGTATGAATATTTTTGGCATATTTTTACTAGTTTTGCAAAAATATTTTTAATTTTTTGTATGGGGAATCGGTCCACATGATTTCTTGTTTGCAACTTTTTTTCAGTTTTGCAAAAAATTCATACCCCTTACCTTATTAAAACATGCCGAGTTCGCAGCTGAGTTGACCTTGGTTAAACATAGCTCATAGTTTCGCATCCGGTTTCCAATTTAGGTTTTTCCTGCCCGCCATTCTGAAGTGCCCCAAAAAGCGTTTAGTGTCGCTGTATACTTTCAAATTTTTTGTCACCAATCAACCATATTTGCAAAACGAATGAAATTTTTGGCAAAACATATTAATTTTTTGCAAAACTACAAAATCTTCTTACACAACTTTCATATATTTTTTGTCAAACTGGTAAAAAAAATACTGGTAAAAAAAATAATTGCAAGGAAAAATGACTTTATTTCAAAAAGTCAAAATTAAAAAACACGAAAAAACTAAAAAATTTTTGAAAACTTAAAATTTCCTGGCAAAACTCTGAATATATTTGCAAACTGCGAAATATTGTTGCAAAAACTATGGAATATTTTTTGCAAAACTACACATATTGTTACCAAAAACTATGAAATATTTTTGCAAAAATATAAAATAATTTAGGCAAACTGAAATACTCTTGCATAACTATACGTATTTTCGCAAAACTGCAAATGTTCTTGCAAACTAATGAACTATTATTGTATACTAACAAAATCTTGTTGCAAACTATAAAATATTGTTTGCCAAAACTATGAATATTTTTGCAACTATAAAATATTGTTGTACAAGTAGAAATCATATCGCAAACATTGGCATCCTGGGACAACCGCGCCGTATACATGCCTTTTTTTTGCGCAAAGTGGGGGACAACCAAACTTGTAAATAACAAAATAACATTTACACATGCAATAATCCTTGACCAGCCGGTCAGATTACATAAAAAATCTCAACCTCTTTTAGGTATATTGAAATGAACTTAGCATCATTAGTTCCACTTTATCAAGAATAAAAGATGTGATTTTGTTAACATGCAGTGATTTTTTTATGATTTGTGCTTGTGTTCTCCTCTCTCTTTCTTTTTAAATGACAATGCATGTCGAAAGAAAACACATTACCGTGGCCGTACTCCTTTGAGCCAAGCCATGCTACGCGTCATCAAATTGCAAGGCAGTGGATAAATACAATTTTATTTTAAAAATGAGTTTATTTTTAGATCCAAATAAACTCCCATGAACTGGGGCATGCTTGCATCTACCCAGGTGGTCTAGAACTCCCCGCTGACCCGCACAGGTCATGTACAGGGCCATGTAACATGCTTTCACATGGCTGATGGGATTTACAAACCCCTGCTTCAACTCAACATTGGTTTCTCTGTCATGGCCAATCAAGCTTGTGATTGGTGTAAAGTTGGAAAGCCACCCAGCAGGGTTAATCCATTCAACACCCTCGGGGGTTTTTCAAATCAATTCTCTCACCTGTTGCTCGAAAGGAGTTCAACTGGTGCTTTCTTTGTGGCAGGTATTTCGGCCACAAATCCAAATAACAATGTATTTCTGACTTAGATTAAAAAAGATTATATTGGAATGGCTACATGACCATTTTCTTTTGACAATAGGTATGCCTTCTTTTCGAAGTCAATTGTGTGGCAGAGTGAAGAAATAGTTGCTAACACATAATTTGTGTTTAGGGATTATTTAAATATGTTTTTCTGCCTGAAACATAAGGATTTAGAATAACAAAAATACAACTCATCTTGTCATTTTATTTACAAGGGATGACCCATTTAAGTATAAAAAGTTTTCAGTCTTGACAGAATGGCTTCAAATCACCCAAACCCCCTTCCATATATTTTCGCGCTGATACTCCCGTTTTGATGTAAACTAACAATTATTTCAAGCCCCATATAGTTCACGGTGTAAATTAATATTGACCGAACATAGTACTCTGTTGGGCTTACAAAATCAATGTTTATTTTACAAAATCACATTTTTAAGTCCACTCAAAATGGATTGAAATATTGGCCTGAAATCTTACACCAGATGGGGGTTTTGGGGTAAGGCCATCTCAAGATGAAAATTTCATGTAATTGAATCGGGCATCCCCCTTTAAGAATGGCTGGATGAGATATGTACTCTAGTCTATTATGTTTAAAAAAAGACAAGGATCATTATTATCAAGATGGGAGGTATTATAGTAATCATGACAAATCCTCAATTAAAAGGCTGACTCAGAGATTTCGAAATTAATTTTATTGTGTAAAAATGATTGAAAATAGTCAACTAGAGCTAAAGATAGTAACCTAAATGCACAATTCCAAAGTTTGAGATGAATCGGATTTTTCATTTTGATGCAGTAAACATTTGTATAGTATTACGTGCCATAGGATACTGCGTATAACAAGGATCCGGAATTTTATAACAAAGTTGTGATTTTCTATATGAAAGACATCGATTTGAGCTTAGCTATTTCACACAGTGATTACTATATGGACAAGCATTATGAATATGCAAAAAAAAAAACATGATTTCTTTGAAAATTGAGGGCACCCTCCTCAGGAAATCTCTGAGTCAGCCTTTAAACTTAGTGATATGACTTGGATAAGTAATTATCTGCCATTTCCAAAACAAGCACCTACACTTAGGACATCCACAGGTATGTACAGTTGATTAAATGACCAGGGGATGGACGCACATTTCATATATCTATATTGTTTCCATTTTGATTGTATGGCCTTGACCCCATACTCCATGTAACATTAATGGTTTGACCCAAATGGGTCACTTTTGTTAATAAAATCCAGCCCAAACATCTTTTAGTGAATGAAGTATTTTTACTACCACCAGTAAAATCAGTGTCTCTGGGATGAGCCTCGGCTCTAAGTGATTGGCATGGACAAAACAGTCACCGACTCTCCAATTTACCACATATAACTTTCTTGATTTTGTTTAAGGCTGTAATCTTCATAGATATTCCAAAGTTTTATTTTGAACTCAATGCACTCATTTTAAAGGGACATTCACATATTGGTGGGAAGGGGTGGAAAGGGTACCTCTAACAAGTTGGTATATTTGCATGTACTAATTTATAAAATATAAGACAAATCTAGGATTAAGTCACATATTTTTTAAATTATGAACTATTGTGATTTTTTTTGTTTAAAATAATCGTCTGAATCGGGACAATACATTAACAACGCATGCCTATGGATCACTGAAATACACACAACAAAATGCTCCAGTTAAAACGGTATGTTTTAATCAAATTGAAATTCAACAAAAGTGTTTTTTTGTGTCCTCTGTAGAACTAAAGGCAAATCAAAGAGCCTGTTACAAACATCACCACTGGTCTCCATGTTGACAGCAATTTCATATATACATGTAGGTATTATAATGACCCATAACTACTGTTTATTTTTTATTCAGTCAAAATTTCCAAAATGTAAGCAGTCCATGGTACCAAAACTTACATTTGATGATTTGAGGTTGTTTGGCGGGGATGAGGCTGATAACTAGACAGTGCCCCTTTAAAATCAAATCCAAACCTGTTGGAATTGCAGTTTACCTTTAATTCTTATTGTCATTAGGTCTTGTTATTACAGCAGGTGCAAGCAGAAAAAAGGTTACATTTGTTATAAATGTGGCGGCATACAATTGTTTCCATGGTAACTCCTTCTAGACAAAATCAACAACACTGACTCCGAAACATCATGCAGTAAGCAGGAGGTAAAACGTCATGCATGCATTTAACTTCTCAGCACAGCCCATGTGATTTTGGCAACAGTTCCTGATAACATGTGATCGAGACTGGCGCAGCAGAGGAGGTTGAGCATGGTCCACGCCATCCTGGCCAACGGTATCTAAAAAATAAACTTCCAGGTTGTCCTTTGGTAAGTCAAACGTGGATGTAATTGATTCGTACAAAGAGATAACTTTTATCATATAACTTATTATTAGCTTTCTCCCCCAAAAGAGAAAATGTCATCAGAACGGTGGCATCAAATACATTGATAGTCTCTTTCACAGCCGGGGATCTAAAGAATACCCCAAATGAAGCATTCTGTGTGGGAGTATACTATATTTACTTGCCACTATGTGGCAGACCCCGCTCGCACTTCACACTTAGCTCGCGCTACACATCAGACTCATACTCTCATCCATGCGTTTGTTTTGCAAACTCGGGGTTTTGTGCCTTGCAACCTCCCTATGACAGAGAACAACTGGATCTTTGACATGTACTTTTGCAGGCGCTGCACCATCTCGTTTAGGAGAGGGTGGTTTCAATCCATCCCTAGTGCATTGCAACACCTTCTGGTATATGCTAATGTACTATAAGGACTGGCCAAATGGGTTACCACATATTTGTTTTCAAGGGAATGAATTTTGGGCCATGAAGATGAGGTTTACAATTATTTGGGGGTTTATTTCCGTAGTGAATGTGTGGGGTATCACGATTTGGCAACTCCACAACTCTCTATTACACATCAGGGAACGATCGTTACTTATTGCAGGGAGGAAATGGGCATTTTCTATTTTTTTGTTGGATTTCCCCTACTTTCCTGTTAATCAATTTCAGCTTCGACAACACTGAACCAAACAAAGCGTTCCCCTCTAAAAGTTTTTAGGCAACCATTTTCACAATAACTGTGTTATGTTTCTGATCTTACTCTTTCTTTCTCTCTTTCTTTCATTCTTCATTAACCTCATTTCTTTATATCATTATTTTTTTTCTTTTTGATATTTTTAAAATCTATCATCTGTATTCGTTTGGTGGTTTGGTATATATACTCCCCGCCCTAAAATCCGAACGATATAAATTACTGTATTAAAACGGTATGTAGGTATGTAGGTGAATTAAAAAAAAAATGCCAGGAAGCGTTTTTGTTCGCGTAAGGTGTTTGCTTATTGACCGTTGTCCGTAAATGCCCTTGAAAAACGAAGCATTATGTGGAATTTGAGAGATTTATCCAGCTGCTTTGGCGCGTTTCATTTGAAAGCAAATGTTTGAGCACGTTGATGGCCCATTTCAATTGTCATACATCGTTCCGGATTTTTTAGTCGGGTAGTATATTAAAAAGGAAACAGAAAAATGTCTTAATTTTGCTAATGTTACAGGCCTTACTTTTATTCCTAGCCTATACATACCGTCCCAGATGAATATAGTGAAATTAATATGACCCAAAGACAAAATTACTTTTGTAACATTTAGATGACAGGTCATGATACACAAAATTGGATTTTTGACAAAAATGTATGAACCATGTATTTTTGTTTTGATCAACTTTGAATATAATTGACCAAAGACAAAATTGTTTTACACAAATGCACATAATCATTTTTTGATGAAAAACAACTTAACACTAGCATTTCGCGGTTCTCGCTTTCGCTTTCGCTATATTCTAAGAATATAAAATGTGGGCCTCTCCATGACCTTTGAACCTTGGCACATGACATTTGACCTCATACCCATATGAGGGATTCCATGGTTGCACCTATGAAAGAACAGTTTGGTTACAATTGAACTTCAACTTTCAATGAGGTCAATTTTACATTTTTAGCCATTTTTCAACTTGACCTCATAATGACCTTTGTGCCGTAACAAAATATGAAACATTAATGAAATATGAAACATAAAAAAAATAAAAAAAATAAAAAAAATAAAAAAAATAAAAAAAATAAAATAATTTTAGAATTAAATAATAGATTACTGCTACTATATTAAAGCACTAACAGCACATTTTTTGAAGAGCACCCCCAACTTCATGGATATTTTGAGATTTAGCCACAGTTGCTTTCTTAATTGACTAGTAAAACAATACCAATATGAAATGGCCGGGAATGTGTATGTACGGGTCCACGCCTCACATTATTTGTTCATCTGTTCAGGGAAGTCAAAGTAGCGGCCATTGCATCATGGACGGACAAATTTTGCGTTTTCCGATTCGCATTAAATTACAATGTGGCTCCCGATTCTAATTACAAAATTGCTTCTTTTAGACAACTACGCATTTTTGAGAATCACCAGCGCAGGTATAGTTTACTAAGTAGACAATTACCAATAAAACTGTGCAAAAAATCTCAAATTTGAAAATTGAGGGGGCTCTTCAAAAAAATGTGCTTATTTTGTGTTCATATTTTGGTAGCCATAATAAAAACAAATATTATACTTTGGAGGCTCAAAAATGGGAATGAGTTCAGCTAAAATATTTGCAGGTGAATATGAACCAAAATGTTGGTGAGAGTGATATGGTACAAAACCAAAGAGGTTCTACAAGATAGAGAGGCAAACGTTACGTAATCTTAGAAATTCACCGTCTCGCATGTTTTGCCGAACACAAAGGAAAACTAGAGTACCAAAAATAGAAAGCAATGGCTGCCTACGCTTCTTCCACATATGTGGGTGTGCTTCTGCATATACACTAATCGGTTAGATACAAATTAATGTATGTGTTAGATGTGGCTAGGTGTAATAATAGTGTACATGGAATCATCTGTGCTCAGATTACTCTTTTTTCTCATAATGCCAATGCCGCTGGTGAAAAAGATTTGTCTTACATTGAGGGCGGTTTATTTAACTCAAGACGAGATGTGTCATTTTCATTAATTGGGTGGCCATGGGTAGGACAAAATTTAACCACCCCAATAGCACCCAACATCCAACAACTGATATTTTGGCGGGGGTGTTTGTATCGAATTGACATTATGTGGGTTATACAAGTACCCAAACTGATAATTTTCCGTGCAATATTCAAATGTCAGCGCCCAGCACGGACGACTGGTTTTGAATGGGTTCACCCCCTTGGTACACACTCTTTCAAGATTGTCTAAAATGCTTCCAGACTAAAAGGGCATAGCACTTGGTTTTGGTGTGTAGGATAGGCCCTGTATGTGATCACAAATTGCAATGCATTGTGGGACAGGTATATTAAAACATGCTCTGGGTATAGCTGGTTCTATACCTCTGTGCCATTGTTGTCACAACATTTCCGGCCCCGTCAAGATCTGCCGTCTTTGTGTGCACGCACGTAAAGGCGCCGTCGCTTCAAGTCAGAGAGAGCGATTTACTCTTGCGGACCAAAACAAATCTCAAGGCGAAGTCACTGCACAGAGGTAGAGGACACAGACTATAGTAGGCCCATTAGTAGTCTTTGTCAAAGACTCAGTTAGATATGTCTGTATGAAAAAGTGGAGTACTGTGAGAGTATGAAACTAGCCCATTAGGGAGCGGTCATTATTTATGCGAGGGGGGAATGGAGGATTTCAACTTTTTTTCGGGCAAAAATGTTCACCTCCCCCTCCTTTCAAAAATTTCACATTCCCCCCTGATCATTGCTGATTCCCCATTTAAAAGTTCATGTTACCCTCTTCTCGTTGATGAAAAATTTCACGTTAACCCTCTCTCTTACAAAAATTTTGGGTTCCCCCCTCAATCCTCCTTCCCCCTGGCATAAATAAGGACCCCTCCCTTAGAAGCAATGTTCTGTCTTCATTTTGAACTTTGATTTGTATGAGAATTGATTTGAAGCAATGTGCTCTGAGGGAGGGTTTAAGCCCATAAGCATAGTGGTGATGTTTTCAGGTATTCTTTGAGGTCACGAGGGTAGACTTAAACCAATCCATTAAGCATTGCAATTAGCTATATATATAAACATATCCAATATATTTATAGATAAAAAACATGGCGTAAAGCCTGGGGGATGGCAATATATACCCCAACATAGCCCCAAACATTTGGACTATGTGGGTAGGCCTTATGTAATCACCCCCCTCCCC
Organism: Ophioderma brevispina; assembly: GCA_023653785.1. NCBI lineage: Eukaryota > Metazoa > Echinodermata > Ophiuroidea > Amphilepidida > Ophiodermatidae > Ophioderma > Ophioderma brevispina. The sequence goes on along the minus strand of JAMKCH010087215.1, from coordinate 19,861 downwards.
CCAACATTACGGTAGACGTTTCATAAAAGTCCCACTGAAGCAAGACGGGTATTGCCATTCATTCACATCAAGGCTACGGCACACGTCATTACAGTGCATGATGGCATGGAGGAATCAATTGTAATACCTTCATTTGATTCAACGGGACTTCTATATGAAAATTCTACCCAACAGTATATATGTGGTACCAGCAGAAAATGCCTTTTTCCAAGCCAAGGTATATTCCTTGCATGATGAATTCATTGAAAAGCAATGGGTTACAATGGTTTGTAAATCCTGAAGGAAAAAAAAATCTAATTTCCTTTTGGGCAAATATTGAAATTCAGCCTATGTTTTAGATTTGACCAATATAAGCAAATTCAAATCATCGTCTGTTTTCACTTTTAAGGCATTTCAGTAGCCAAATACAAGATAGAAATCTATTGCATGTCTATCTATATGGAATAACTGCATATGGATGGCCTCAAAATCTCACCGATTTTGTACCGTTTACGCAGGCTCCTGAATCCTTGTCATTAAGGTTGGCCCCTCATTTGAAAAAAGTCCACCCAGATGGGGACCCGGTTCCGTGGGCTGCTGCCCCCATGCCAGTAAAGGTCATGGCCCGATCGCTAATTAGCCTAGGCCCCAGAAGCCCAGATTTACCGGAAGTGGTCAACATTTGGGATCAGAAGAAGCTACTATTTTCCATTTACCCGTGAAATCTATGGCCTAAAGAATGTTTGGTTTGGAAGTTATGAGCGAAAAGAAGCCCCATTTTGTTCGACCAGTACTCTATGGGCTTACAAAATCACGTTTTTAGCTCTCGCGCATCAAACGGATTGAAATATCGGCGCGAAACCTTGACAGATGGGGTTTTGGAGTATGAAGCCATCTATTAAGATGAAAACTTCAATCTAATCGGGCCATCCCTTAAGGTGCATCCCCCATGTTTGTTAAAAAGACATTTACCCCACTGATAAAACTGTTTACAAATCCTAAGACCCATGGGAACACGGGGGGGGGGGGTAGGACGTGCAAAAAACCTAACAGCAACAGCTAATAAAAACGACATCAACTCCGGGTGCTGTCTGTTTCAAAGACTTCCCGAAGACTTAGGATTAGGAGGGCTCTAAGCATTTAACGGTTACACACCGACTTGACTAAAGGACTAGGCCTGGTAACGAATATTTAAATCTAAATGACAGTTATTGGGAATTACACTATTTTGCCAGCGGGGGTTTATACACTAACCCCGACGGATTTGAAGTCAATAATGTTTTCCCTAAATTATCATGATATTACCGTTTGGAAATCCCCAATGCACAAATCGAGCAGATAGTGTCCAAAACACAACTCCCCCCACCCCCCCCCCCCAAACTCCCCCCACCCCCCCCCATAATCCCCCGAAGGGATTGTACCAAATACCACCAAGCCATCCCTTAAGACCTAATTTTTCTAGGTTGAAAGAGCATAAAGTTTATGATTATTGTGTGGTGGGAACCCATGGGAAATAGGCTCAGTATGAGTTAACTGACCTAACAATGAGGAATGTTCCATAGCCTATTGCATTATGGTATGGATTTGAACACATTCTCCGAGTTGAGGTAATGCATGTATATACCTAGGTGTAGAACCTTGCTGTTAGGGCTTCAAAGGAAACTTTGCCAACCGTCACACAGCTTGGTGCAGACTCCTAAGCAAGGATGCTGGGATTCAAAACTGTACTTATGTTGAGAGCAGAATTTAGTTTTCATTTAGAAAGAGGAGTGGACCCAATAACCAACTGTATAACAAATTATGTTGTCCCCATAGAGGGGATAAGGGAAAACCAGTGGTAAATTCATAATAAATTTTACAACACAGAACTGTCTGTTCCCGCACATTAAAATGCACATTTTCTTAAAAAAAATAAAATGTCACCTCATTGCTTTTCCCCAATATTCAGAGACCAAGGGATATGTATAGACTTCAGCTACCCATGAGCTAAAGATATTACCATGGGCCCGGTATGGGGCCGGCAATTGTTATAGCCAGGATGTTACCACCTCACGCATTCGGGTTTGATGACAATACCCGTGCCTCTTTCACAAAACTAACCAGTACCTTATAATATAAGTCGTGGACACTAAATTTTATTCTGGAAAACGCGGGGTGTAGGTTGTAAAGTGAATAGAATGAAGGTTAAGCACTAAGTGTACGGGATTTTGAGTTCTGCACCAAAGTTGTTAGGTCAAAGCTTGCCCAGACAACATTCTTATAATGATGTTTGTTCATGTTCTTCCTTTTCGAATAAATGGATGAAAAAACATGGCCACAAGTTAATGGACCGCACTATAGAAGCTCAATATTTACTTATTTGTGAATGAGGTTAAGTATTTTGTCCTATGAAAATCCAGTCTAAATGGAGAGCGGTGAGTAACAAGTGAAATCTATTCAGCTGCGCGGCAATATAACAATGGTCTGCACTCTCAGATGAAAGGGATCTGAAGTGTTTTTCTACACCGTATACCGGGCCGGTGATTGAATATCTAAAACTCATGTTTGTTGAAGTCTATGTGCATCCACTAGTCACTGATTATTGGGGAAATGAAATTGAAATTGGAAGAGTGAAACATTTTATCTTTTTCAAGAAAATGTTGTATCTTTATTTGTCGGGAACAGACCGATTATATGATTTTTTTAATAAGTTATATGAATGACACTTGGTTCCTTAGCCCCCCGATGGAGCCAACAAAAAAAAAGCATAGAAGACATGTCCCACAGCTAGTTACCCATAACATAAGTAAACCCAAGGCATTTGAAGTGATTTTGGACTGGTGGCTTATTTGTGATATGGTATCAAACCCGGCAGAATTGGCAGGAGATAAATTTGCATTCATGTGTAAAAATATCAAAACATAGAATTTTTTGCTTCACATTGTTTTTTTTTATCCCAATTGATCTTGCTTATGTGAATTTCATGTAAGTTTGAAATTTAACTTTCCAGAATGGTCAAGATAAGAAAAAGTATGTTGTTAAAAAATACCGCAATGACCCGAGGAGTATAGTCCCATGCCGATTATAATCCCCCCATGGTTTTGAGAGAATCTAAAAGACTAGCAGAAGAAATCCTATTATAATAACACATAGTTGTGCTGGAATGAAATAGATTCATAATTTTGTTACAAATCATTTGTTTTGGTAGTATCTTTAGTGGATTTTCTTAACAAAAATTATTAGGTTCATGCTTCAGTTCATTTCAGGTCTTTGTTTTGATATATAGCTCATTGACACTTGAAAATATCTGGAATAGGTTAGCTCTGAAAGGCGGAAAAAGCCTCTGAAATGTTTGTGCTTAGATGTTTATGTTACGGTGGAGATCCCATTATGCATTATAATCCCACCCCCTAAATTCAAGCTTATTTCAGGTTAAAAAAAGGGGACATTCACTAGGGTCAGTACAGTAATAAAGAATATAAAGGAATATGAAAAGAAAATGTCTGTCAAAAAATTTTTTCACTTTCAAATTTCACCGCATACTTTTAATGTAGATAGACTTAAAGGTTGGAAAAAAACTACCATTTCAATGCATTTGGCCTTCTTTTTTCATTTAGAAATTTGTCCACTGATTCCGCCAGGTTTTTTGATTACCAAGTCATAATTTTCAATTTTTTTTTATTAATTTTTCCTGTGTTAGGCTGCTTTTATAGGCACAGTAATAATAAGTAAATTGGTGAAAAAGGGTCTAAATATTTGAAATTTGCAGGAACAACTTAAAGGGCATTTTGTGATCCCCACATCTTCCTGATACCTAAAAAAGTTTAGATTGTTATCTGAATCGTTACCTGCAATCAGTCATCTGCAAGAATTTGCAAATTTTATATTTTCTGTTCCTACGGACATTAATGCTAAAATATCGATTTTGTCATTATAGGCTGGCTTTGGTCAATTGCTTTTAGGGTATGTTATGGTAATTATACTTGTTACAGTCCTGATCCTGCAAAAAGTCTTGATATTTTTTTGTCCATGATTTTTTTGTCATTTTATGATTTAGGAAGTCACTGGTCAAGTGATAGTGCCTTTAATTGTTGTAAAATAGCAACAACTTCTTACATGGAATTATCCCCACCGACATTCTCCAAAATTTCCAAATCATATCAAACACTGTGAGGTGATGGCAGTAGTAGATTAATATCAAAGATTATGTGTGGTCGCAGAAGTCTCAACTTGGACAAAAATGGTCAATCTCTGAAAACACCATCCTGACTCATTTTGTCTGTTAAAAACTGCCACAAATCTTGATTCAATCAAAGTTAAGGGTGATAATTTTTTTTTTTTTTTAAATTTTTGTCTTGTTTTAGCCTGGGTAGATCATTCAGTGTCAGACACTGCTTTCAATGAGCCATGGATCCAGACGAATTGGGAACAGCCAGGGGTTTTCACCTACTCTTATCGGACAATGGTGCGATTACATATACAGGCGTGATTCTACATGTATATGGGGACCGACTGCTTACGTCCCCTCCGAAGGACGGGGGGGTTTGACGGGGTATTCTCATGGTTTCGTTGTTGCCCAAGTCAAAATGTAACATGGGGGGAGGCGCGAATTCCAGTTTAATCAATAGTCTTACAAATCAAAATCCAGAATTTCGTACCCAATTAAATACCGCAAGTGGCCCCGCCGGGCTCTGATCCACTGACTTAAGGACAGTGTCAACCCTTAGTCTCTGCGGATCTATTGGGTTTGTTAACTTTGCAAACATTTGCTTCTTGTATGTAAAAGTATCCATTTCTGAAAAGAAAATTGGATGATGAACCCATGGTGGCAGCAGATTAATGTAAAACTTTCCGAATTTTGAGAAAGAAAATACTAAAAAAACATGGATTTTGCCCCAAATTTTTCATACAGCATAACAACAAACAATTTGATTTTCATGATTTCTATGTTTTTTTTTTAGAAACAAGACAATTTTTTCTAGGACGGTTTTTTTCATTTTTTAAAACAGAGGTTACATTTTCGAAATATAAGGGAAAAATGTCAAAAAAAAGTGCTGATTTTTACCTTTGCTTTTCCAAATTTGAGTATATATTGGAGAATATCTTAGTTAGAAATCGAAAAAAGAAAAATTGAGAAAACGTCCTCTAGAGAAGACCGATGCTATCGTAGGAAAGAAACCTTACCGTTTACTGCGGTATTTTTGGAGTTATCTTCTCTGAAAAATTGCCAATTTTGCGAAAATTGAACTTAGAGAAAATCTGTGTTTTAGTAACAAAAGTGACTTTTCACGCATTTCAAGCTTGTCTCTTTCTCAAAATAATTTATTTTACTTCAAAATGATTATTGTGAGATTGATGGAAATACATCTTTATGCACATTGAATCAAAATCCTGTGTCTTAACTCCAGAAATCAGAAGAAAAGAATTGAAAGTTCATTCTGGTCTAAATTAGCGCTTTGTTTACATTTTTCAATATTATTTTTTGTTTTCCAAGATCGATGCGTTCGCGCAAAAGTACATTAAACACGCGCACGCTTCATTATCGCAGTAAAAATTCACCGCGCGACGCGTTGCTTCGCCTTGCGACCGACGGCGTAAAATGTGCTTAATTCCCGCCGTTAAGACCATGCGGTTTTTTTGGGATTTAAATGGTCAAAAAAGTTGTTTTTTAATATCTGCAAAAAAGACAGCTCAGATTGTATGCAGGGGAAAACCTTTGTTGGGAACGATTTTAGTAGAACAAGGTTGCATGTTTAAAATGGTGGCAAAATCCGAAATTCGTGTGAAAACAAAAGCCCAGGGTTGACACTATCCTTAGAACGTCAGTGGACAGTCCAGCAAAAGATATGATAATCCATCCACAAGATATGAGCGACACAGACATACACTTGTCCCTTTATACTGCAGTGAAAATATACAATGATAGTTCGAAGATTTTTTGGCTGGGAGTATACTATTGCCCAAAAGTTTGTGCATATAAACATCATATTTTTAGCATCAAACTTTCACTAAACAAAGTCTGACGTGTTTGTGCCTGTAAATTTTCAAAAACAGGTTGGCACAAACAAGACCAACATTGGTGGCAACGACGACTCCTGACTGGCTCACAGTTTTATTGCCTGTATATATGTAGGCGGTTTATTTTTAGAAAGGGGTTTCCTTATGCTTCACTTTGTTCTAGGATTAAGTGTATTAGTGTTGTTGATTAGTCATGCGTTCTAGGCCTCCTGTGAGGCAGACGCATCAAAGTCAATAACCTATACATTTGTCATATTTTAATGCAATTATAGCTGCATAAAAAACATCCTATTTCCTGTTTCTGTGTAGAGATAATAATGACCTTTTATGTAAATAAAAAAAATGAGAAAATCCAAAACAACCAGGATCATTGGTAAGCTTTTGGGTAAAGCAAAAAGTTAATATATAATGTTATACAGGGATGTAACTCTCACAATGGGTATTTTTTGTTAGGGTTGCACATAGGTAATTTCTTTTCATGAGAAATCTTTTAACATAGGTCAGTTTTTCATGAGAAATCCCCAGATACGGGTCATTTTGCATGAGAAATTCTTAGACATTTAGACATAGGCAGTGGCGTAAATTCTTTTTGACATTGGGGGGATGGGTTGATGAAAATTCATGAATGAAACAGGGTTTGCTGAAAAGATCCATTACTAGCACATGTGCCCGCGAAGTGCGCTAAAATTTTTGCCATTTAGAAGCTAAAATTGTTAAATGTAATTGTAAAAATTTGCCATTTTTGAACTATTATGGTAAAATATGAGGTTATTTTTGGTCAAAAATACATGAACGGACATCAACTTTGGGGGGGGGGGATGATCGTATTGACAATCCTCCCTCATCAAAATATTGGGGGGATATATCCCCCTACCCCCCGGGATTTACGCCTATGGACATGGGTCAGGTTTAATGAGAAATCCTTAGACATGGGTTCCATGCATTTTCTATAAAAAAATCTTATAGAATGGGTCATTTCCTCAAAAAGTCTCAACGTCTATGCTCAAAACTCATAGGTGTAAATAACCACAGTACTGTTGGCCTCTAGTTCTCCTTTTGTGCAATTGGATCTAGGGTAGGAAATAAAACAACCAACCATGCATATTTGCACGTGTGTCAGAATTTTTGAGGGATTGCAACCATATGGCTTAAAGTGGGCCCAAATTAATGCAAATTGGACTAATTTTCATTGGCACTTCACCTACATTTGGTCCTGTTCAGCACTTGCCGGAGTAGAACGGACTAAAAATTCACCCCCACAGCTCAATTGCCTCCGTACGCCCCAACTGCAAATTAGCAAAATTACATGACTGAAATAACTTCTTGTACACTGCACCCAATTTAAACCAGGCCCAATTTACTGAAGGCTTTTACTAATTGAACAATCAATATCTAAAAACCATCCCGGCATTTAATCAGGGAAGCCAATTACAGCTCTAAAGGCAAAAGATAATTGAACGAAGACGCGTGTTGCTATAAATATATATCTTATATATTTAATACAAAACCAATCATAACGAGGGCCAATTCCTTAAGCTTGCTATATAATAGCTAATATCATATTCAGATGCTATGAAACTATAAAAGGTTCATTTCATCATCTTATAATACGAATTGAAATAATCTGTCAAAAATTCAATTGCTAGCTGTAGATTGGACTGGTTATGTTCTTATATTTTATTCTCGGTGATTAAGGGACTCTGATTAAAAGAAGCAGAAAAAAGATTAGAATCACTCTGCATGCTGTCTTTCTAGGCACACTAAATATGGCATATTTCTATCTTTCTGTTGAAAGGTTAAATAAATGATGATAAAAACAATCAAGGATTCACGGTATGTTACTGCATCTTTATTTGCATTTAATTTTATCAAAAAACAATGATGACATTTTGTAAATACTATGCATCTCTCGTAAAGAATTTCTTCAAGGCTAATGTGAAATTCTGATTGTTGAGTCTTGAGAAATGTGAGTTCTACATTCCAGAATAAGCACATTTGATACATTAAAAAAAAAAAGAGCTGACGCCCTGTTAAGACTGATAAAATATTTAAGCTTAAGTAATTTTACAGATCTATTAGCAAATTTCCAGTAATTTCCACTCATAAGACCTAGCAAATTTGCCTGGTTTTAGCAAGTTTAGATAAACAATTGTATAGGCAGTACCAATCCACAACAAATTTCCCTAACCACTTTTCTTACAGTATCTCTGATTGGTCATTACATGATATAACATGATATAACCTCTTAGCACCAATCAAAAACACCTTTATAATCTGTACAAACTTAAGGCTTTGTCAGTTACAGTATCTTGCTTGCTAAATATATATATAACACATGTGTAACAATGAAAAGTGCCATGCAGACCATCACAGGGGAATGCAAGCTTTATTAGAAACCAGGAGAGAAGTCGGTTCTTCAGACTGAAAAATGTAATTAATATTCAAAAAATATCACATTTATTTTACAAGAAAGTTCACTGGTCCACTGTTTAAAATTGAAGATATGAAAAATTATGTGCTATTTCTTCAATGAGATCAATTTTGTGATTTGAAAAATTAAATTTGAAACTGGAATGTTTCACTTGAAATTGCACAGTAAGGGGAAAATGTCACCAAAATGTTTCAACTCAAACAATTCTGGAGTGAATATAAGGTTAAGTACTGCTCTATGATATTGGAAATACTGCAATAACACCACAAATATCATTAACCTTGTTTTTCAAAGACAAACAGATTTAAATATATTTGTTATTTTTTAAACTGTGTGGGAAGATGTCTTACAGTTGTTTTGTCTGCATGACATTTGGTAACATTTGAGCAACAATATTTTTCTCATATATTCTACTCCTATTGAAAGCAATCAATATAAATTAATGAAAACCTGTGTTGTTAGCATAGGTCGCTAGACCCCCTTCTTTTGTATTTTTCTAAATACATGGTGGTAAATTGAATAGAAATGAGGTCCAGCAATAAGTTCTGGATCTTGGTTCTGCACAAAGATGTTAGGTTTTTTTTTTTTTTTTTTTTTTTTTGTTAATTATGCAAATTAGATACTTAATTAGCATATTTTACGCCCCAAATCTAATCAGGTCGAGAACTCGTGGACCCGCTTCTTTCCACCAAGTTACATCATCATAGCCCTTACGGAACTCCAGATAAATCGTACACAAGCAGTGAACACGGACGCCGCGGAGACACCATGACAGACAGACAGACGGACAGACAGACAAACAGACAGAAAAGTGATTACTAAGTCTCTGCCGAACAAAGATCAGGCGAGACAATAACACAGTGTGTAACCAATGAAATTGCCTGCAGACATCACAGGGTTAATGCAAGCTTATTACAACCAGAGAGAAGTCTGTCTCATACAGACTGACAAATGTAATTAATTATTCACAAATATCACATTTTACCTAGAAAGTTCATCCTGGTCCACTTGTTAAAATTGAAGATTATGAAATTATGTGCTATTCTTCAATGAGATCAATTTTGTTGATGAAAAATTAAATTTGAAAACTTGAATGTTTCACCTTGAAATTGCACAGTAAGGGGAAAATGTCACCAAAATGTTTCAACTCAAACAATTCTGGAGTGAATATAAGGTTAAATACTGCTCTATGATATTGGAAATACTGCAATAACACCACAAATATCATTAACCTTGTTTTTCAAAGACAAACAGATTTAAATATATTTGTTATTTTTTAAACTGTGTGGGAAGATGTCTTACAGTTGTTTTGTCTGCATGACATTTGGTAACATTTGAGCAACAATATTTTTCTCATATATTCCACTCCTATTGAAAGCAATCAATATGAAGTATTGAAAATGCTAACAAATTGTTTATTTGCTCTCCAGGACTGATCCAACTAAAGAATACTGATGCTAATTTTGTATTTTTGGCTGGGAAGTTTATTTTTTCCTTGGTAAAATTCTTAATACTAAACTGCACAATTTTGCCTACTTTGACATTTCTGAACATATTAAAACACTACCTACTGTATTATTAACAGTTCCACATCCATCAACCTCTTAATGTAAATGCCACGAGGGAATTGATGTTCAGTCAATTTAAAGAAAAAAGTCCAACCAACTGCCATTCCCATTTGTTTTCGAAGGCAACATAGCATTTTTTGCCTAACCTAGACATTGTTGGTAGGTATGCCATGCATATACGATGCTCTAGAAACACTTCTTACTAGTCTAATCACTCCGCGTTTGGGGTATGGTAGGTAGTTTTGGTAAAATAACAAAACCTGTGTGAGATATTTTGTAGTCCTTTGGGAACCGGTTTCCAGTGAGGGTGGTATTAAAAATAGTTAATGTTGGAGGCTTCTGTCCACAACATAGGTATCCCAACACACTGTGATAAGACTGAAAGCAACCTAAAAAGGATAAAACTGGATATTTTAGTGTTGTAGGTTTGTTCACAACATAGGTATTCTAACACACAGTGCAAGTGATAAGACTGAAAGCAACCTAAACTGAGGATAAAACTGGATATTTTAGTCAATGTTTGAAGCTTCTGTCCTCAACATAGGTATCCTAAAACACTGTAATTGATGACTAAAATCAAACTAATGTTAGAAGCTTCTGTTCATGGGCACTTACTGTAACATGCAAGTAAATGGACATCCATATTTTCAGCATTGCTGTTTTCTTCCTTTTTCTACATACTTGTCGGAGAGGGGGGATTCTCACATTGGGAGGTAGTATGGGTATGTGCCACCCACAAGACCCTCTTTTTTCAGTTCCAATGACCCCCATTTTAGGACCATTTCAGTTCCAGAGACTCTATTTTTCATGTCCAAAGCCATATTCTACCAAATCTTCTTTGAAATACCTCAAAGAGTAGCTGAGTAGCTGGAAATTGAGGACAATCACAGCTTATTTTCCGATATGTTTGAAAACCTAGCTCTGGAGACCTCATTTTGTGGCCCTCAAATCAGCTCTGCAGCCTCAACTTTTGAAATCTGGGCAGCACATATCTACCCAAAATAAAGTTGAGAACCACCCCCTGGGATACTTATTCTTCACATTAACCCCCTGGCCACTAACGATACCACCTATGATACGATCTGTCTGATTGGGCCATTACAGGACACAACATGAGATCTCTTTCTGAATAACCAATCAAAACAGTGGTTCTATATCTCTTTTGTAAACCATACTACCATTCTTACAATATCTCTGATTTGCTCATTACATGATATTACCTTTCAAGTAACCAATCAAAAAAGTGCTTAGATGCTGATTGATAGACAGGTAGTGCCCTGGGGTTAAGATACTCCTTTAATTTTCAAATTTTTGTACACATTTGTGTGTATCACCAATAATGCCTTTAATATTACATTCATCTCATCAAAAAGATCTGCAGCTGTTTACATTTTTAACAGCATTTATCTGTTCTGCATACATCAAAGCTGCATAACGCAACCCAATAGAAGAACTAGCTTCATATTTGATCATGCCATCTGTCCTTTCTTGTGCTTTGATATGATATGCGTCGAAATATTTGGGACATTTTCCACATCATACCCCTATGTATCTATCCACGTCTGCCTGCAAGAGCTTAGTCAACATTGTGCTTACCATTAGTCAACATTGTGCTTACCATTGAATACTGAATAAGCTGGTTATTTTTTTCAGAAATCAATTTGAAATGCAAATATAAAACACAAGCAGAACTTTATTAATGCAATAAAGTCATATTATACTTGTAGATTCCATGAAAAATTGCAAATCGCACAATTGCTTGAAATTTTGATAATCACAAATTCTGACGGTACACAAATATAACAAGGCTCATACAGTATGTTGCAGTGTGTGTGTGTGTTTGTGTGTGTGAGTTTACCATGTGTGTGTGGTGTTGTGTGGTGTAAGTGGTATGTGATGTAGTGTGTATGGAGTGTATATGCCTGTGTTGATGTGTGGTGTACGGATACACAATGTCTTTAATATGGGGGTGTTTTTAAGCCTTAGGCGACGAAAAAGAAAACCCTGTTTTACGGGCGAGCGGACCTTTCGAGTAGGGTCGGTCGGTCGGGCGAATTTTTTCTTTTTTTTTCTTTTCTGGAGCTCAAAATTGGCCTAAAATAGCCCCAAAATCTGAAAAATCAAGAGAAAAAGTGAAAAAATTTTACAAAGAAATTTTGTAAAAAAAGTTTGCCAAAATTGATCAATTTGGGCTAAAAAACAGGCTGATTTTACATGATTTTTGGAAAAACTAAAAAAAAATAAAATTCTGCAAAACCGAAAAATCAGGGTCGGTCGGGCCCGTAAAACAGGGTTTTTTTATTTTCGTCGCGTTATGGGAACATTTTTCTTTGTGGGGACGTAAAAAAATTTGAAGTCCCCACAAGCTAATTAATATGTATTAGTCTTAGAGACAGCCAGTGACCCTAATTTACATAATAATGGAATAAACTGCAGTTCATTCCATTGAAGACAGCCCGTCACCTAAAGACAGTTTAAGACAGTTGTCTAAGTAACTGGCTAATTTTGAAACTAGTAAGCAAAAAAAAAGTCTGTTGCAAATGTCCACTTTTGTGATCACAAAATGGAATCCTTTTTGATTAAAAAAAACTGAAGCTCTTTTGGCTTGAAAAATGCCTGCAGACAGTTCAGCTTTCAAGCTCCTGTGGTAGCCAAAATATCTGCACTAGTACTGCACAGTACCGTTTCTAGAGATAAATTCTACTGGCAATATTTTTAAATTGCCAACTCCTTATATATAGTATTTCACAAGTAGTAATTCCCAATACCTACAATAGAAGCTAATAAATTGGACAGTGTTGGGCTATGTTTATGCATGATATTACAACATCATCATACATAAACATGGCCTAACACTGTCCAATTGGATCTCACAGTGATGATATCATATGCTAAGGTTGCATCATCTTACATTAATGACATCATGGTTAACTACATTTTTGCAATTTGTTTTTGGAAGTATCCCAAGCTAATTATAGTACTTGGCTAAGTCGGACTTGTAAACAAAATCTGGCCTGATCTCAATATAGCACTTGAGGAATTGGTTCAAAACACCATCTGACAGTGGTACTACACATATATCAATACTTAATGGAGATGAAAAGTGCTAAAGAATTCTAAGAACAACAAGCCCTTTCAAAATAATGTTTAAAATTCAGTCCTTAAGTGTTAACACTTTCTAGACTAAAGAGCATAAAAGCGTAGTGTTTGTGTGTTGGGAATAGGTTCAGTATTGGTCACAAGACCTCATCAATTTGAAAATCATAATGCAATATGGGAGTAGTTCAGGGCTATAAGCAGGATTTATTTGGGGGTGTGGGACTTCAAAAAGTGGCTAACCCCTTAAAACTGGTCATTTTTTGACTTTTTGAACATCTCATCATCAAAAGGTGGACTTCCTTGTCAAATTTTCTCTACATTTTTGACTTTTTATAAAAAAATTCAGCAACAAGTGGACCTTTTTCCCCTTTTGTTGAATTTGGGGGTGCCAGCTTAACCCCCCCACACACACACACACACCTGCGGGGCTTGGATTATTTGAAAACATCCTCTATGTTTGTTTGATGTGAAGTAAACTATAAAGTGGAAAAAATGAACCTGTGGTAAGATGTGCCTCCAGAATCAACACTCTATTTAGGTTTGCTCTCCAAACAAGTGAAAAAACCTCAGCAGTGAGCTGTGTGAATACCAAGTTAGTCATCCCGATGATGTGATTCAGATGCCTGTTCTCTCAACCCTTAAAGGCATGTTTTTGATTTCAAGGGCAGTTTTAACTTGAGATTTTCAAATGTGTGCCTATGTGTTGAAAATTTGGATGTAGAATTTGGTCCAAAATCATATTGTTCCTGGACATAAAACATAGAATACAACCATTGGCTATTAACATGATATAAGGCTCCTTCACAGTTTGCAGCTCGATTTAAAGGCATAGTCAGTGATTTGAAAAATATATTGAAATTTTCAGAATAAGCTTCAAAGTGAAGGATACGTCGTAGAATTCTCATAAAGTTACTTTTTTGTTTCCAGCTTAAGAATTGAAAGAAAAGGAAGAAAACGGTGGTGTTCCAAGATACGATCCTCCATTCACTTACGTGTTGTAGTAAGATTCCGTACGGAAAGTAATGCACTAAAAAATCTCCTATTCTGTCCTTATTAGGTTGCTTCGGTCTATATCATTTGCAGGGTATGTTAGGTCCTGTACTTGTTAACTCATGCTAAAAATCTGATTCTATTTATTGAGTGCTTACAGATTGAAATGTATATCGATGTAAGAGGGCCTAAAAAAGACAGATCAATGGTTTTAGGCCCATATCTTTAGCATTCAGACTTTTCATAGAATATGCTTAAAAAACACACCAACACCACATCACATGAATTTGAATATCAACAAATATTAGGTTGTTAGTCTTACATACAGATTTAATTTAGCCTTGTTAATGCTGTGATCATTGAAAATGGAAAGCATGAGAACTATGGGAAGGGCTTCATAGCTCCTGTTGTCTTTAGGGGTGAGCAGCAAACCACTTTGGTGCTATACCTACTGGTAACCAGTGCAAAAGGAGAATAGCAATAACAAAATCAGAAATTGTATAATGTAAATTCAGAAATTACATAATGTATACTTTAAACCTTTACTGTATACTTTAAAGTTCACTTTTGCCAAATCCCCCTTCCACTTTGCAATTTTTGGGAAAGTCCCCTTTTGAAAAAAAATTCACCCTCCCCTAAAAACATCTCGATTACGGGCCTGCTTTGAACTAAAAGAAAGTCACCTTACATCTTCTTATCATCATTGCTATCACTTTCTACTCCTTGAAGGTAACCCTTTCCTACCCACAAAAAATAAATTTCACAAAACTAAACAAACGACAAGGCAGATGCAAAATTAACAGCCACACAACCATACAACACATAAAGCAATTCGAGCCACGATCATCTCCTGCAGTTTTGAAGAAGTTGAAGGCGTTTAAAGAGCCTTTTTCCTGCACTTCCGACAGATAGAGCGTGCTGTGTTCTAATTATTACTTGAGAGAAGAAATCACATAGGACATGCTTAATGGTTTACAGCAGGCTGTAGTTAGCTTGTCACAGTTGTGCTCTTTTCTCTCTTTTTTTTCTCTCTCTCTCTCCCTATCTCTCTCTCTCGCTCTTTCTCTCTCTCTCGCTCTTTCTCTCTCTCGCTAACTCCGTTTACACTGGGCCGAAAGTCGAAGTGAATTCTATTGAGTCGTCATCGATTTCACTTTTTCCTTAAGTGTAAAAACGCGCAGTCGTAATCGATACGACTTCAAAAAGTCAAATTCATAATTCATTGAATTAGAATTTTGGCAGTATAACGAAAACACGTAATCGATTTCATATAACAAGTGACCCGCCTCTGGGCATTTCCGGCTTATCACCAAGCAATGCAAATTCTAAACAACTGAGCATGAAGGTATAGCACAGTCATTCCAAAGAATTCGGACTTCGGCGTTGTTGTCTTTGTTTTCTCTCTACTTTTGCCGTTAGTATTGATCATATTTAGGCCTAATTCACAGAAAAGCTAATCACGGCCGCCAAGAGCAACCCCAAATTTAGTGTCGGTCCGCCATGTTGAAGATCGCGCGAAATCTTCGTTGAACCGGAAGTCAAACTTCTCGATAAATGAGAGCGCCAACAAATGTAATTATTTTCTGAAAGCGAATTCCGAAATCGGCTTTCAGTGTAAACACCTACTACTCGAATTAATTTATGCTAATCATCAGTTGAAAACCAATATGAGGTTCCATAAGGAATTACATGTGAACTTTGTCACCCAGGGGGGTTCTCAATTTTGGTTTGGGTAGGGACGTTCCTCCGAGAGTCTGGAAGTATAATAGGACCCATATCTATACCAATTTTTGCTGAAAAAAGGGACCAATAGCTATACTAGAGATGCAGATTTTGGGCCAAATTTAACACACATTTGCCATTTTTTTCCTCAAAATTTTGACCTTTTTTAGCAAATTTACATAATGATGGCTTCAGATTGAAGAAATTAGACTAATTTTTCAACAATTTTTAGAAAATTTTGGCTTCCGATTGAGAAAATTTGAATATTTTTCAACAAATTTGAGAAAATTTTGAAAAAAAACCCGACCCATTGCTATACCACAATTGGCATGAAAAAAGGGTCATTGTATACCAGAAGGCTGAAAATGACACCCATGTTTGCAGCATGGTCATCGGTACCCCCAGGCTTTGTCATGGAAAAAAATGGTTCAGAAATTGAGAGTTCTTTAGGTCATCAGGGTGTAAGGTAAAAGGTAAATGGGTGGCTGCACTTTACATTGTATTCTGCAGTGCCCATCTCCATTTCAAGGGACAGGCTTTTCCCATAAATATTATTGTTGTGATTTGCCACTCCTCTGCACAACAAATTGGGTTACCTTACCAGTGTAAGCCAGTATCCAATTTCACCTGAGTAAAGTGAGGCAAGCCAGGTAAAGTACCTTGCCAAGTGCACGTTGGCCGCAACATGATTCGAATCCATGACTTTCAGAGGAAGTCATTCTATCCACTTGATTACACATGCCCTGTATCTTACTTTTGCCATTAGAGGGGCATGAAATTTTCTGAGGATACAAATTTCTCTGTGAAAAAGGAAGTACCTTTCTTGTAATTCCAATTTCAGTACAGCCTGTCTAAAAAGAAATTGTTCAAGTGAAAAGTGCCCTCTTTGGCAATTAGAAAATACTGTTGTGACAAGATGCTTACATCAACGTCAAGAGCGCAGTCTTAGCTTTCAAATGCAGTTTGTTCTGTTCCAATAATTCAACCTCTTTATCCTTTGTAATAGACCTTTTCAAAATGAAGTTTACCAAACATGATGACCCGATAAGCGTCCTAATGGGTCATCACACGCAACTGTTGGGATGCAGCACTTACCGTGTTGTTCCTATAAATGCACCTACCGAGGTCAACGTTCCATACTAATTAAACTATTTCAACTGTGCACTACTACTGTGTTAAATATGTCACACTCGGCATAGCAACTATGAACATGCTATAGCCCAAGCTATTTTGGAAGCCATTTTGGAAATCTGCAAAAAAAAACACTGCGCCCAATCTTTGCGATGGTAAACCTTTCTGAACAAACCACACACCTGATGATGTTCTTAGATATTTAAGGTTCATTTTATAACCGAGGAAGTGCATTTTTCTGTGTTGTAAGATTTAGTTATAATGGGCTTGGGTGGCCAGTTACCAATAATGACGGATCAAAAGCAGAAAGCATTGGTGACAACAGCGATTATGATGCGGATTACGACAGTCCCGGCCATTAAATCATGTGATTTAGGTAAGCTTAACTCATTTTCTTGAATTGTTTTATCCAAATATCATGGGGGGGGGCATTTATTTGGAACACGGTACATGCATTTCACCTTTGAATAATGCGCGTCACTGGCAAGCACTTGTAAATGCACATGAGTGTAAGGGCACTAGCAGACATTGTACTTTGCTCCAACGTTTCCAATGTTCATTTGAAGAGGTCTGTTCTGAAACCATATTGGATATTGCTAATTGAAGAAAATGTGACTTACTGATATGAATGAACAGCTTATCACTATTTAACACACCTTCAAGGCTTCAATATCAATACGATTACATACTGAGCAATTGTTACATTATCATTTCTAATCCTACAAATGAATGTTTTTCTTTATTAACTGTACTGTACAGGTATTTGGATATAACATTCAATTTTCTGAAAAGTGGCACACTTGTGATTTTACCCTCTCGTTGTTAACTAAACATATCTTGAGATTAAAACAAGCACATTGAACAGCATAAACAGCATTTGAAAGCTAAGACTGCACCCTTAATGTTGATGTAAACATGTCACAACAGTATTGTATAATTGCTAAAGAGGGTTGCATTTTTGCTTGCAAATTTTTTTTGAGACAGGATTGTAAAATGCCACTTGCCTGTGATTTGAAGGCCCACATGGACAAGGGGTAACAGCTGCACAAACACAACAGCTTGGACGATGCCAGCATTTCTTAACAGGTGATTTGTTTTACTTCCATTTCACTGTACGAAATTGCTTTCCAAACATTACTATACAGGTTAAGGATGGTTAGATTTAGTACTTAAGATGGGTAATAGCTGAATAGCACACATTCTTGGACAGCTCAAACACTCTAACCAGGTATTGTTTACTCCCTTTCCCCATTTATGCACTGCCTCTTCAAAAACATTACTTACATGTTAAGAGGGTTAGCTTTAGTAATCTATGGGTGGTAACGCTTGCTAGCCACATTATGGAACAGCATGCCAACATTCTTAACCGGTGTTGTTTACTTCCCTTCATTGTTAGAGTCCCTTCTGGTACTTCCATGTCATTGTTATGGCAAACCCTTCGGGGGATAGAGTCAGGAACAGCTTTGCATAGCAACACCATTCTTGGAAAGCTGTGTTTGCAACATTCTTAACAGGTGTTGTTTACTCCCTTAGACATGTTATGCAATGGCCTCTTCCAATCATTACTGTGTTAAAGGTGCATTCTGTGATGAGCATCTGTTTTATTTATAGTTTGCTGGGATATATGTTTGAGAAAGCTTATTCACAAAAAATTTCGTTGATACCTTACCTGCGGTGTGATGTATGAGCCAATGCTTGTATCACAGGTTCCATACTCTCTTTAAAATTTCTAAGATAAAAACTAATCTAATTGATTGCTTCAGGGACAATCTAAGTTAAGATGTAAAAATTAAATCAAAAATAAGTGGAATATAAGATCTATATATTACAAATTGTGAATCAAAATTTAGTTTGTCTAAGTTTTAATTAAGAAATGTAGAGGGAGCGTAGGATACAGTACTGTAATTTCTGTCGATTGACAGACACAGGAAAATTACAAAACAGGCAAATTTCTTACGATACCGTACAATCGATTATACAAGTAAGATTGGGTTAAACATGCATTATTAAGGCTAACAGTTCAGATGATTAAAAATCTCAATTTTTGACAAAAGTCGAAGGGAAAGGTTGGGACACGAAATGCACCTTTTAGAACGAAGTAGAGTCTTAAGAAGATTTTTCTACATTTAACCTTTTGCAACACCCGTGAAGCCTTTAATTAATGATGGAAACATAAAGGTGCCAATAATTCTAGCTTTGTGGGGGTTTATTATTCAAGATTTCATTTTCAGGTATCAGTATGAACCAAGGGCTAATTCTTAACACCCTGTTTGTAGTGGACTAGGGCGCTAAGGGACATTGCATACCTAAATACTCTAAAACAGATGGCAGCTTATTTAGGTGTTCAGAGAGAGGCATAATTTTGAAGTAGTTACATTCATACCATGACAAAAAACAGGTGACGTATTCACAACGACGTTGAATAAGGTCAAAATCTGAAATCAAGCTGTGTGAACTGACTTGAGTGTGTGGTACACTAAGGTACACAAAATGTTAGCTCCATGGCTAAATTGTGCGAATTTGCCAGTTTCAGCTCCACAATTGGCCCAAACGTGTTCCAAGTCGATTTATTAAAATCGAGTATTAAAGACCCCATTTCACCACCAAATTCAGTGCTCAAGGACCACACTATATTCCAAACCAAAGTTGATAACCCTCCAGGATCCAGCGATGTGGTTGCTTGTTTATTGCAAAAAGATATACCAATGGTGGAAGATTGTTACCAGTTTACAAATCCAAAGGGTGACAACAGATACCTGAAAATGACCACTACATCATTCAAATCTGTTGAGAATCACGGTCAAACACAATCTAATTGTAAGGAGCCAATTACAAGCTCAAAAACGTATTGGCACTCAAAACTGACTTATGGGGTCTTCAAAGGGCATACCCGACTGCACTGGGATGGTTTTGGGTGCATCAAAATTGATATTCAAATCCAAAT
>JAMKCH010087213.1:12125-31037 GCA_023653785.1 Ophioderma brevispina | reverse complement strand
ACGTTTAATTTTTTACCAGGTGCAGTTTGCCACTGGTTGCTGGAGAAAATATTCGTTTGCAGGCATTTGTCTCTTCCTAAAACCAGTTAATGGAGATTCTCTTTCTTGCTAAAGTCAAACTGACATGATACGTATGGGACAGCAAATCGATTAGACCCTCCCTCGGGTCCACGGTGATGAAAACGATAAGCGACTGAAATTACACTAGACTCTTCAACCGGCGGGCTACTCCTAGTGTTAATTCCAGGAGCCCTGTGCAATTGACGTTCTGTGGACAAGTTGGTTGTCAGGGCTGTCCAGCTAGGGGGTAGTAAGCTGAAAAGTCCTCAAGTTTTTAGTTTAGCATTATCTTTTAACCAAGTGCGCTCTAAACCCAGAGACAGAGCCGAGACTGGGGTACAGTCTACAGATCGATTAATTTGGAAAAATCTGGACAATAATACAGAACGAATTCAATATTTTACATGAGAACAAGAAGTGTACCAAGTCTTCATAGACTTGTTCTAGCTTCGAATTTTAAGGAAGCACTCTGAAAATCATGTTTATTAAGAAGATAATTTCCATGCAAGGCTCAACTTTATTAAATATATAAATCGTCAGGGTAGACTTTAACTTCATATGTCTATACCATTCAATGTTATGTATGTCTGTACCTATATCTACATATTCCTATAGACAATTTTGTATTTACAAGGGGATCCGAAAACAAATGATCAAGACCACAGTTACTTAGAGACTCTTTACAGTACTCTGACCATTTCCAGGGCGTGCTATCTTTGTTTTATTAAGATCATTTTTTTATTTTATTTAGCCTGGGTAGGTCATTCAGTGTTCAGACACTGCTTTCCAATGATGCCCAGGGATCCATGACGAATTGGGACAGCCAGGGGTGTTCACCCGACTCTTATCCATACTGGCTGCGATTACATATACAGGCGTGATTCTCCATGTATATGGGACCGACGGCTTAACGTCCCCTCCGAAGGACGGGGTATTCTGGTTCGTTTGCCCAAGTCCAAATGAACCACGGGGAGAGCGGAATTCCAGTTTTAATCAATAGTTCTTACAAATAAAATCCAGAATTTAGTACCCAATTAAATCCCAGCAAGTGGCCTCGCCGGGGCTCGAACCGGGGACCTTCTGCACCAAAGACGAATACCCTAACCAGTGCGCTACGCTCTCCATGTAAGATGTTAAAATAGTTTTGGTAATCTCACATCGGTCATATTCTGTAAGCCTTGAACATAACACACTCTTTGAGTGTCTAGAATGTATTTGATTTTATACCTCAGCACGTGTATGCTAAAATACGTCACCCATCCAAATTTGAAGGTTCTCTACTTTGTCAGTATCTGATATACTAGATGCAAACCAGACTGAACATGCATAATTAAATGAAGGTAAAACAATGTTTTCCATACAAGATCGCCATAAATAAAAGCTAATAAACTCGATCATAACCATATTGATTCCCAAGGATAGACATAACATCGGTAAATTAGCATATTTCTTCTTTTTAGAACATCTTCAACATGCTTATGGTCAGTTAAAGCAATAATAGCACATTTTTTGAAGAGCGCCCCCAATTTTCCAATGTTGAGATTCATGCACAGTTGTACTGATTGGTAACTGGCTAGTAAACTAAACCTGTGAATGGTAGAGCTCGAAAATGTCTATGAGTCGCAAAAGAAGGAATTTTCTAGTTAGAATAATTCATATCGGAGATCTCCGATAAGAATTCAACGGCTGCTGGAAATTAACGTCCTTCTATGTGAAATAGCCGGGAAATTTCGCCATGTAAGTGTCTGCGCTCGTCCATCGGTTCAGGCAAGTCAAGTTAAAGGGCATTTTCGTGAGGTTGCACTATTTCATTATTGGACGGACATAAATTGCGTTTTCCATCCCCGTCGTTTAAATTAAAATAAATTTCTGGTCGTCTTGATAAGTAGCAGTGTAATTTTATTATACTTAAATATTAATTATGATCAGTTTAACCGGTAACAACAACATTAATGTTTAAAAACTGTTTCCACCAGATTTTCCCACGAGACTTGAAAGTGTGAAGTGAGTTGCCAAATTTAGCAAGCTTGCACTATTTCCGCACATGAAATCGCATACTAGGATAGCATTGCTCTTATGCAGGTTTTAACCTGATGACCTTGTGGATAAAGTGTTTGAAAATAGTTTGAGATATGGAAATACAAAAGATTTTTATTACAACTTCATTTGCGGGGGCACATTAGCAATGGTCACCAATTTTGTGGGTTTAAGTTAATGCAATGTGACCGTAACATGTGATATAATTTGTTCATTACCATTAATTAAATTTGGTCTCTATACACATGTTTGTAATGACAAATTACCATTGTGTCTGTTCTGACATACTTATGACTGAGTGACTTAAATAATCGCAGAATTTTACATCTGAATTCCTGTAATATCTAAAAAACCCCCCCTTTTTTGCCCCTCGTGACAAACTGCCTATCTGGCGAAAGTGAAACATCTTTTTTGGTTTATTTTGGACTTATTTATTATACCAAAAGTATTAACAGATTGTTATGTTGGCAAAGCAGCATTGGGTTGAAACTCACATTTACCCTTTTTTTAAGGTCACAAAAGTGAGCAAAATGGTCCTTAAAGATTTTTTTTTATTTTTTTTTGGGGTATAAGATATTTAACATCTATCTATACTGTACTAAAAATAAATAATTCTTTTTTGGCGAGTCTGTTCCGGCTATGCCGTTTCATATATGCTTGACATACGGGGCTGATATTATTGGCATGAAAGGTAGGAGAGGGCAGTCTGACGTTTTTTTTTAGTTTTAGAGTGACCCAAAAGTTCAAAGGTCCTAGAGGTCAATTTCGTTTAAATGCCCTATGACCACCACATTTGGTCGAAATGATCACTGCAATGAGCACTGAACAAATTTGAGGTCAAAGGTCAACACGGGGGAAATGCACTAGTATTTTATAATGTGCAACAAAATATAACGCCTGACAGTCGAAAAGAATTTATTGCTATAAAAAGCTTTGACTTGATTGAAGTTAACGTTCAAACCATAATATATTCTAAAAGTTCTCTATAAAGAACTGTAAATACTTTACTTATGTTTTGCAACCTTCTTTATAATTTAATGGTCATTCTTTGAAAAGTCATCTTTTTTATTTTGTTGTGTGTGTGTGTGTTTGTTTCATAAATTTTTTATGCCATACCCGTTCTACTTTATACATATCCGAAAATTAATCATCCTGAAAAATCCGGAATATTTATCATTAGTTTCTGCGTCGCTTTGGTTTATGCAGTATAGAGGGTGGTAGACAGGTCGTGCACCAATTCACTTCCAATACCTTTTTGTAGCTGCAGTTCAAAACCGTTGGTATTGTTTATGTGAAAGCCGGTCAGCGAGACGTTCTCACTTCTGTAGATGAATTTAACCTGTGGCCGGAATCCATGTTGAGCACTCTCACCCATTCGCTATTTTTCAATGTTTTTCCATCTTTGAGGGAAACTAAAGTTAAGTTTTCACATCCTTGCAATGACTGACAATCCTTCTTGAATAGAAATTGCGATTCCGGCAATATGGTCCCCATACCCTTGCCGCCAATACGATAGCGAAGAGTTCCATCCAGTTACTGTTTCCCGAACCTACCGATTGTGTCCCCTCATGGATAAACCACGTTCTGTCGTTACTGCAGTAGCCAGCAGCAGCTGTCCCTACATATCAGTGTGACTTCCATAAATGCAAAGAAGTCGCGCCTTAACGGAACAGAAGTATGTAGTGATTTCGAGTTTGGGTCGTCCTGACCCTGCCCTTTGGTGTAGAAAAAAAAGATTCCGGCCTTATACAAAGAAAAGATCTTTGTCATGTGGCGCACTGATTACTTTTTGCGACTAAAGATTCATTACTTACAATTATACAAACAAACTAATCATAAAACACTAAAATGTTCTCGCTGACATTTCATGTGTCTGAGTTTACTAACTAAAAGGGAACACATTTTTGAAAATGCTACTATGAAATATTCGGTCGGGTTGCATCATGTGATGATACCTTCTACCATCTCGGTTAAAGATTTGTTGATATGTCATTTAATTTACTAATGTTCCTCCATATTTTTCGACAGCAGACATCAAAGATATATATAGGATTTAATAAGACGGCTTGCTTTATTGTTAGGCAGGCCCGTCCCAGGGGAGGGGTCGAGGGAGGCTGACGCCCCCAATTCCAAAAAGCCCCAAACCCCCTGAAAATGGCTCAAACAGTACATACAATCGATTTTGCAAGTGAGCATTAAATTCGGGGGTTTTATGCTATTTAGTCGAAACAAAGTTTAAAATTTTTTGTAAAAAGTTCCACTTTTGTGTCAAATTCGCCCCCCCCCTTTTTTTTGGGAGGGGCTAAATTGGCGAAAAAGGTCCCCTTTTGAAAAAGTTCAGCCCCTCCCCCTAAAACATCCTGTTTACGGGGCCTGGTAATAGGATAGACTACTCTGAGTCCTTTACGGCACTGTGCCATCGTATTTGTAATCATGTAGCATTCTGATCTTTTGGGCAATCACAGTAGTGTAGTCGCAGAAAGTTAAGCCCATAAGAAATTAAAAAACGGAAAGTGAGAGAGGGAAAGGTGAAAGAGGAGCAGAGCGAAGAGGAGACTGAACGAGAACCATCAACAGACACAGTGGGCGGACCACAACCATCAAAATATTTGGGGTGAAAGGGGGATATTTGGGGTGAAAGGGGGGGGGGGGGTCAAATGAGGGAGCGAAAATCGACCATGGCTTGGGGGCAGATCGGGTTGTCAATTTGGGGCTCAGGGGAGTAGCACATGTGAAAAAACTCATCGTTTTGACCATGGATTTATATAGTAATAACTATAATACCTCCATGGTTTTGACTTATCTTTCAAACCCTTGCCATTTGAAACGTTTTAATTATTTTATTTGAAAATTAAAAAACCCATAGTTTCACGTATAAGGCTCTAACGGGGGGGGGGGGTGAGGTAGACAAATATTTGGGGTAATGCCCCGCTTCCCCCTCCCCTGTTGGTGTCGTCGCTAATGGAGACTGAGATACTGACCAGATAACAGAGACTGCAGAGAGAGTCAAATCGAATTTGAAAGTACAGACAGAGACCGATGAAGAGCGATGTAAAGGGAGACTTAGAAATAAAGAGAGGGCTCTGAACGCAGTTGTTGGGCTAATATGCACCACTTTCATTTACATAATCTTATAAATGTTGCTTTCGCTCTCCTCGACCACCCCTGTCCTTAACACATTTACCCCAATGCTTTGGGCTTATGGGGTGTGTACATGCTGACAAAGATAGTCGAAAGAATGAAATTAGATCAGTATGTACAACATATTAATTACCCTTGCGCAAAATATTGGGGGGGTTACTTTGCAAAGCCGCGGCTTGATAGAGCACAATGCATTCCCACCCTGATGGCCACCAACAGAACGGATTGAGTCCTCTATCGCTGATAACACAACTCGGTTTGACCTATGAATTGGAAAAAAGTATCAAAAGCATTCAGTAATATCGGTAATTATATTTTAAAAATGTTGTGTTTTTGTGGTTATTTTAATTTTCTTACCTGTTACAGCACGTTTTTAGAATTTGTTGGAGATTTTTTAAAACAATGATAGTATTTGACGCATCTTTGCCCATTTAAGCCACTGAAGCTCTGGTTGCTCCAAGCCCCGGGGTTAGAAAGTTTCGGGGCACACCCTCCAATATTATATCATTGCAAATTTCACAGAACGTGTTCAATTGTAACAGATTTTTAACATCTGCAGAACACATTTTAGGTGTTCTGAATGTGTTCTGCACATCTACAGAACACATCCAGAACACCTAAGACATGTTCTACAGATGTTCAATATCTGTTACAATTGAAAGTCTATGAACACGTCCACATCGGAACAGTCGAACATTTCCCGACGCGTCGTGTGTTCTACCAAATTTGCAGTGTATACATAGATGATTGTTTGGAAAAACAAATCAATCTTTGGTTTACGAGTAGTTTGAATTGTCCAATTTACAGCAATCATTCATATGCTGTATTTTAAGACTTTACTAGTTCGACGAACTTCAGTCTTAATCTTTACCAAAATCATCGCAACGCAATATCAATTCACCTTAGTCTTTTCTTTTGGATGATTTGTTTTTACCAAGCTGCACAAGACGCATCACGAATGATATAAACAAAATACTAAAGTTACAAATAGGACATTCATTTAAATCTTTCAACTTACCTTCTTGCTGCTGAAACGACTTGGAATTACGGCTAAAGATCGACTACACATAACTCCTGCCGAGACAGACCTTAAAATAACACGTCCGCGAAACATGAGTTCGAAGTTTCAGAGAATGACTTCCAGAATAGCTGTGCGTCAATTGCAATGAACGTGATCTAGAGCTATTGCAATTGATATTCTTTGTATGCAGTTTACACTAAATATACGTATTCAAATGATTCATGAAAAAAGTTCAGGTTGAATAAAAGTTGTATGGCAGACGATATCTGGACATAACTTTCACTCCCTGAAAAACCTCAATCACATCCGTTGAATAGAAGCTAATAGACTAACCCAGAGTGAACAAGTCCCAGGGCAATATGAATTGGACAATGAGGTGATTTTACGTAAAGCCTGAGAATTAGCCAATCACGTCTCTTCTGGAATATCATACTGTCGGTGTGTTGCATGAGAGGAAATTCACTTCCGCTTACAAAGTGGATCTCACGTTCACGCTATCTTCACATAACATTAATGAGTGTATATAGATCAACTTTCTTCTGAGATCTACCTGCAGGGAAGATAAATTAGTTTCTCACACATTCCAAAGATACCTAACGGTGTATTTGACACTGGAACAGTGGAACTGATAATTTTATTTGTAACGATGTTAACACTAATTGTCATGAACTCTGATTAATCAAAAGCCTGCCTATCACAATACAAGGTGTCGTTAAAGCAATATTTGCACTTTTTTGAAGAGCGCCGCCCATTTTAAAAATTTTGAATTATTTTGCACGTTTACGTTGGTAATTGTCAGGAAACTATAATACCTGCGTACGAGAGAATCGCTAAAAAATTGCGTATTTACTCACAAAATAAGCGATTTTGTAATTATAAGTGGGATCCCAGATTGGACTTAACGGCAGAGCTGGAAATATTACGTTTATGTCCGTCCATGATGAAATAGTAGCCCCCTTCGAGAAAAGAACCATCTAACTTGACTTGCCCGACCTATTAAAACAAACTAATGGATGCAGGCGTAGACACGTACATGGGCGCTATTTCCCCCGGCTATTTCACATTGGAATGCGTTTCCAGCAGCCGTTGAATTATTATCGGGGATCCCGCTAATAATTATTCCTATAAAAATTCCTTCGTTTTGTGACACATAGACATTTTTCCGAGCTTAACAATTCACAGGTATAGTTTTACTAGCCAGTTACCATGCAACCGTGTAAAATCTCCACATTTTTGAAAAATTGGGGGCGCCCTTTTCAAAAAAATGTGCTAACACATTGCTTTAATGTACATGTAAAATTGTCAAGGTCAAACCTTTTTAGGTAACAGTCAGTTCCCTTTCCATTTTGAAGGCTCAATAGCTAGGCTTATCGCTATATATCGTTTATGTATAATGCATATGGCAAAACTTGACTTCCTACACAAACTCCGCTCAGAAGTACATTACTCATTATTACATCAAGAGCTTTCTTTTGAGTATTATTTTTCTTAGATCAGCCTGAGATAGTTTGGCGTTTGCAGTGAGGTAAAATCGGTCTAAAATCGTGAGGTTCCCATGTAAATATCTACAAAATTATCAAATGCGTGATGCTGGTATTCAGGACTGAATTAGCGTTGTTATAGCTTTGCGTTCATCATACCCAAATGGCATTACAATATTTTATTGGGCCGAACTGTTTGAACATTTAAAGAAAAGCTTTTATTTTTTAGAATTACCAGGAAATGAAGTTCGATACTGACCGTTGCTGTAACCGGAGATCACATGGGCTCATGTAAAATATATATATATATATATATATATATATATATATATATATATATATATATATATATATATATATATATGATAAGCACAACGGCAGTAATTGATCTCTATGTGACCTGAATTCACTGTTATAATTTGCCCACTGTACTATATAAGGGGTCGGTTGAGTTGTGGTAGAAAGTATGTTTAAAATCCACATTTTTCGGACATAGTACAATGTGTTATATTCCTGATTAGGAACATTTAGGAAAAT
Source organism: Ophioderma brevispina (assembly GCA_023653785.1). Taxonomy (NCBI): domain Eukaryota; kingdom Metazoa; phylum Echinodermata; class Ophiuroidea; order Amphilepidida; family Ophiodermatidae; genus Ophioderma; species Ophioderma brevispina. The sequence continues at coordinate 22,760 of JAMKCH010087213.1, read as the reverse complement.
GTTCTTCAAACAAATATTTTATCAATATGACAATATATTTGTGGTTGGGATGTTTGAACATGTATCATACAGGTATGTAAAATCCATTAAATCTTTTTTGGCATGTCTGTTTCAATAGCTTTTCACCAATCATCTTTTTCAAAATGAATCTGTATTATTCTATATAGTTATCTTGAAAACAGTCTCTTGGAGTTTGGGTATAAAATACGCGTGCATGTGTAACAGTCGTTTACGTTCAAAATGAAATACATTAGGGCTGGTATTCTGAAAGGGAGTCTAACTTTAGACCTGGGTTTAAACCAGGGTTAGTCCTACATGAGTGGCCTTTTTTTCCCTTTCCTAATACTGTGAAAGTTGAATGTAACGGGTGAGAACGGCCCATCCATGAGCATGATGAGGAATCTTCTCACCCGTTACAGCACATTTTTACACTATGTTGGAGGGAAAAGGGTCCACTCAGGTAGGACTAACCTTGGTTTGAACCCAGGTCTAAAGTTAGACTCCCTTTCAGAATACCAGCCTAGGTTATTTGCATAGGCTTAGGGAACTGACTACTGTACTGTAAAGAACTCCAGGATCACGTTCAGATTGGTGCTATAGAACCTATCATGCACTTTTCATGTCTGTCACCATGCTCTGCGATCTTTGGTCTCGTATTACACATAATAGAATGCGCTAACTTTTTATTATATGGCGCCAATGAGACCGGGCAATGAGATCGATCTCAAAAAGTCTCCGGCGCTTGCAAAATAAAGCCATACGTTTGGTACTTTTCACGTGTCGAGATCCGTCGAGACCAGAGTTCGTCACCTCTTTTGAGTACTCCTCTTTTTTTAGTACACGTCTTTTTTTGAGTACACCTCTTTTTTCACTGGCTGCCAGTCAAAAAACGTATTAAATTTGATTCCTCCTTTATGTCTATAAATCTCTTAATGATTATGCTCCATCTTACCTCACTGATGCTCTTAATAATAATGCATCTTTTAAGCGTAACCTCCGGTCTTCTGATGCCATTCACAAGCGAGTTTATGCTTTAGCGCGTGAGCTAGCAGACATATTTTGTAACACATCTCAAGTACAAAAGGTTTGATTGATGAAATCTGTAGACAGTCTGAGAGGGACTCATGAAACGCCATTCTTAAGCGCTGCAAATGGTGTATTAAGGAAGGGTCCAGACAAAGATTACACAGGGGTCAAATTTTTAATTCGTCTGCTTTCGCGATCCATGTTGACTGCACCCTCCAAGTTTCATGACCATACAATCAATTCAAGTGATTTGACCTTGGATGACCCCAGATGACCTGGAAATGACCTTGAACATTTTGGTATCATATTTTGACTACACCCATCAGGTTTCATTACTATACAACCTTGTGTAGTGATTTGACCTTGGATGACCCCGCATGACCTTGAAATGATCTTCAAAACTTTTGGCACTGAACGTTGACTGACACACACACACACACACACACACGCGCGCGCGCGCGCGCACACACACACACACACCAATTTTCATCATCCTACAACATGTTTAGTGATTTGACCTTGAATGGTCCGGCGTGACCTTGAAATGATCTTTAAAATTTTCGGCACTGAATGTTGACCACACTAAGATAAAATAAGCATATTTTAGCCGCACACACTACATTTGTGCTCTGTACTTTTATTTATTTATCACAGCTCTTTTACACCATACAATTCTAATTCAGAAAGTCATTTAGGATCCTCATTTTGTGATTAAAATATTATTTTGCTTCTGAGAAGTACCTTATTTCATCATGAGAATGATGGAGTTCCTCTAGTGCTATATTCGATAATGCAATATGTGTTTACATGTTCAGATACATTTCTAGAAAAAGCTACTATAAATAGCTTAGGTTTTTCCAGGTATGGTGCAAGTTAAAGGTTGCAACATATAGGTAGTTTCAAAATGATGTCATTATGTCATTAATGTGAGATCAAAATTAATAATGTTAGGTGATGTAATGCCTATGTTAGATGTGTAGAAAACTAGGGTGAATTAGAGAATAAAGGTATGATTTTGGGGAAACGGTACTCTCTTTACGACGAGTTGAAACCAAAGCGATTCCATTATTTTAAGTAGAAGAACGAGGCCGGAGCTCCAACTTTGGCAATCAAAAGAATTATCTCTTGTGGTCCTATAAAGTGGACATTTTCGACAGGACTTGTGGAAATATTGGCATCTTGGATTGATATACTGCCTAAGTATTATGTTGTCGAGGGACCTTTAAATCCCGTCGTCTTGTTCTGCTGGATAACATTATCTTCAGGGCTCCTCCAAAAGAAGAGATTAATTATTTTATGAGGAAGATTCACACGGATTTAATATCGTGGAATATTTAGGCTAGGAGTTGCCATTTTACAATTTTCGTGGCGAAGACATATCATAGTTCAACTCCGGGGTTCAACTGCAATGTCTCTTTTAATATTGGACAAAAGTCGTCATTTCAGGAGTGACATAAGTATAATATGTATTCATTAGGATATTCTTGAGTATATTGATTATTATTGCCATTGTGATTGATTATTATTGCCATTGTAATTGTTTTGAACAGTCTAAACTCTTGAACCTATCGTTTGAAGCAACAAAAATTAAAATGAGTAATTATACAAAATTCAGATATTTGTACACACCGGTGTCCCCTATTTCTCAAAATAATTAACAGGTGCATTTAGAACTAATGCATATGCATCAACAGTACAGGTGTCATGAAATACAGTGTCCGTGTGACTGAGTGTCCCACCGATCATCTAGCTATTGTGTTCTCCATTGAGCATTCTTAAACACTTGAGATTGTTTACGCATTTTCATTGGTTCTTTGCCGTGTGATATTGGACGATATCACACGGTACTACACATACGCACTGCTCGGGCCAATCGAAGGCGCATAGTAAACAACGGACTGATCGATTTAAAAAGCCGGGGTAGTTCGTTGGGTAAAATCTATCATAATTTTATAAATATAGCTTCTTATTTTGAATAAAATGTTAAAGGATGAGAATAAAGGTATTGTTTTTAGCCTCTGCCGTGTATCTATCGTGTCATATCACACGGGCGACAGCACTATTTTAGCGCAAAACAACTCGGCTGCGCCTCGTTGTTCTACTTAAAATAATGCTGTCTCGCCCGTGTGATATGACACGATAGATACACGGCAGAGGCTAAAAACAATACCTTTATTCTCTAACTACACCCAAATAGACTCTACAAAGTCCCGGTTTATTCCGTACATTTTGACATGGTAGCTAGACACTCTCTCATGGGGACACTCAAGTTTCTTTACACCCGTGTAAAGAAACCGAGTGTCGTCCATGACAGAGTGTCCGAGGCTGCAACTGTATACTGAATATACCGTGACTTTGCAGACGAGGCTATTGGCTGCTGAAGGAAATGATGCGTGCAGCACACAATAGAGAACACAATAAGCAGATGAACTGTGGGACTCTTTATCATAGAACTCTGTAATTCATAACAAATGACGCGTGCAGCAGAGAACACAATAGACAGATGGACTGTGGGACTCTACATCATAAGGGCTCTGTAATTCATAACAAATGATGCGTGCAGCACACAATAGAGAACACAATAGTCTACTGATGGCCGGTGGGATGGGACTCTCACATTGGGACGCTCATAATTCATGACACCGGAATACAAATATCACCATTTAGATTTGACAAACATAGGGGAGTCAGCATAATGAACAAAAATGTTATTTCATGGTAGTGTTTTTTTTAAATATATTTACTTTTATTTTCAAAATTGAAAGAAATCAATGAATATGTCTTATTTTTATTTATTATATTTCAACACTAGATATGAAGATAAGAAACACCAAGAAAACACGCGCAAAACCACCTCTAGAACCATCCCACACAAAATAGAACAAAGGAACTGGCCTATAATTTCCGATCATTTGATTATCACTCCTTTCATATACAACAACAACAACGAGCATTTTGCTGAGCCAGCCATTGGGTGATTCTGTGCTCTATAAAATCGCTTAACGCGTATAGACCAGATTTTCAGAATTCAGAAGTCTTTTCAGTTTTGGGGTGTAAGATATTTAAAGGGGCATTTCGTGATCGACAGCTTCGTCCCCCGACTTGCCTAAAAGTTGAGATTTCTATATTATCTGAAGTTGAGAGTTTTATATCATCCGCACCATTGATCTATTAACGGCCAAAAATGACAACACAATGGCTTATGGGGCAGCGTGATGAAAACATTTCCGCATAACATAAAATGCACCGTTGGAATCAACTAAAATTTTGGAAACAAGCTTTTCTCGGGGATATCTAGTGAACCATAAACCAAAAATTAGGTGCTAGGATCACCAAATGCACCTTTAAATATAATTAAAGATCGAAACAAAAAGTAACAAGTACTTTCTGCTGATGATGCTTTTCCTTTTCTTATATATAACTTAAATATTCATTCTTTTGAAAACAAAATCTGTATCTTCTTGATTTTCAGCTGTTTCAGTAGATACGTTTTTCTAAATATTATAAAACAATTACATGAATTATTTTCCTGGAACGTTTTTTTCAGTGCGCGTTGCTAAATCTGATTTCTTAAGAAGTTTGATTTCATACTCGCTCCACTTTATATTGATCCGAAAAAAATAATTTGTCATTAGTCCCGCTTTCACATTGGTTTACGCAATATAGAGGTCGTTCACCAATTCACGTCTAATAACTTCTTCTAGCTGCAGGTCAAAACCGTTGGTGTCGTTTTGTGAAAGACGATCAGCGATGACGTTCTCACTTCTGTTGATGAATTTCACCTGTGGCTGAAACCTATGTTGTCTACTCTCACGCAAAAGCTTATTTCTCAATGTTTCCATTTGAGACGAATCAAAGTCAGTGTTTTCACATCCATGCAATGATTTACAATCCGTCTTGAATATGACATTACGATTCGACCAGTATGGTCCCCACAACCTTGCCGCCAATACGATAGCGAAAAGCTCCATCAAGCTGCTGTTGTTTATCGATTGCGACCACTTATGAATAAACCATTTCTTATCGTTAATACAGTAGCCAGCAGCAGCTCTTGGTGATGCATCAGTGTAGACTTCCATATGAGACAAAGAAGCACGACTCAACGGAATAGAAGCATGTAGTGATCTCGAGTTTGGGTCGTCCTGACACATGCTTTGTGTAGAAAAAAAAGAATCATTGCATTTATATCAAGAACGATCTTCGTTGTGTTGGTGCAATAATTCCTTATACGACTAAAGAGTCACTACAATACAAACAAACATAATCATAAAAGAACTCCCGGTTTGGCTGATATTTCAATATACACTGATTTGTCTGAGTTTATGAACTAAAAGGTAATACATTTTTTAAGCATGTTAAATGTTTCTATGAAATATTCAGTCAATTTGCATCGCGTGCAGACACCTCCCCATCTTGGTCAGTTATTTGTCGATATGTCATTGAAATTTAAAATTTAATAGATATGTGTTCCTACATATTCTGATAGCAGGACATCAGAGATACAGGTAAATAAGACAACTTACCTAATAAGATATAATAACATTCCTGGTCTTTGGGCAATCAGAGTAGGGGGGTCACGACAATAAGAAATAAAAACAGGGAGAAAGGGTAGAGAGGGAGCACAGCTGTTTGGAAGTCTTATTTATTATGACAAAACCAGAATAAAACAAAAAATATCAACGGCGACACACGTTTGACAACTAATTTGGGTTATTTATACCACTGACTTAATCCTGTGTAAATTTTAAGAAATTTAATTGCGGGCAAATAAGATTTTTCTTTAAAATCTACTTTAACACGTCTCTCTATGGGGAATGGACATATAGAGGGCGCTATAACATACAAATCCTGACCTTTGTAGGCCTATAGGCAAGATTCCTGCAATGGATTTTTTTCTGATTTTTGCAGAGGTAATAGCTCTACTGCTTATATCAGTTGTCAAAATTGTGTCGCCTCTGCTTACAATTGTTCTAAAAATAAAAGAGACGATTTGCGTGGGGTCATACAGCTGTGGGAGAGGAGCGGAGAGGAGACTGAACGAGAACAGATCAGATATTGAAAGAGACTGCAGACGTGGACAAAGAGAACTTGAAAGACAAAGACAGAGAGCGACGAAGAGTGGACTAAAGGGAGACAGAAGAGCATAGCGAATGAGAGGGCTCTAACGCAGTTGTTGCTTTTGCATTATCTCATGTTGCTTCTACCACGACTCGACAGTCCCTGTCCTTGACATATTTTAAGCCTACTATTTTGGTTTCACGGACATACATGGTTTGCAAAAAATGGTCGAAAGGAATAAACTAGCCCAGTATGTATCAACCTATTATTACCTTGCCGAAAATGCGTTTCCCTTTGCAATATGCCTCGGCCTGATCATAGGATCACAATGATTTCCACCCTGATGGCCACCTACAGAACGGATGAGTCCTCTGTTGCTGATAACACAACTCGGTTTGACCTATGAATTGAAAAAGTGACAATAGCATTCAGTAACATCGGTAAATATTTTTAAAAGTCTTATACCTATTGCCACTGATCCACAAGTGACGTGATATTTGAACAGTTGATCTGTTAGCTTCTTTTCTTAAAATTAAGAACAATGATAGTATTTGACGCATCTTTGCCAATTTTAGCCACTGAAGCGCTGGTGTGCTCCAAGCCCCGGGGTTAGAAAGTTTCGGGGCACATGATTGTATCGAAATTCATATCAATCTTTGGTTTACGAGTAATTTAAATTGTCCAATTTACAGCAATCATTCATATGCTGCATTTTAAGACTTTACTAGTTCGACGAACATCGCAATGCAATATCAATTCATCTTATCCTATTCTTTTGGATGATTTGTTTTTACCTAGCTGCACAAGACGCACGAATGATATAAACAAAATACTAAAGTTACAAGGGCATTCATTTAAATCTTTCAACTTACCTTCTTGCTGCTGAAACGACTTGGAATTACGGCTAAAGATCGACTAAACATAACTCCTGCCGAGACAGACCTTAAAATAAGACGTCCGCGAAACATACTGAAATTGGAAGTTTCAGAGAATGACTTCCAGAATAGCTGTGCATCAATTGCAATGAACGTGATCTAGAATTACTGCAATTGATTTTCTTTGTATGCAGTTTACACTAAGTATTCAAATAGGCGTCTTAGGTGATTCGTGAATTTGAAGAAAAAAGTTGAGGTTCAACAAAGGTTGTATGGCAGACGATATCTGGACATAACTTTCACTCACAAAACTCAATCACATCCGTTGAACAGACTAACACAGAGTAAACAAGTCCCTGAACAAGTTCCAGGGCAAGCCTGAGAATTGGCCAATCACGTCTCTTCTTGAATATCATGCCGTCAGTATGTTGCATGAGAGGAAATTAACTTCCGCTTACAAAATCTCACGTTCACATAACATTAATGAGTGTATATATCGAGCTATCTACAGACTATATACAACGTTCTTCTGGGATCAACTTTCTTCTGAGTACCTGCGAAGAAGACAAATTAGTTTATCACACATTCCATATAGACCTAACGGTGTATTTGATACTGAAACTGAGAATTTGTTTTGCAACGATGTAAACCCTAATTGCCCTAAACTTTAAAGATCAAAAGAGCCTGCTATAACAACATCAAGTGTCGTTAATGTACATGTAAAATGCCAAACCTTGTATATCGTATATGCATAATGCATAATAGCAAAACTTGACCGCCCACGACAAACTCCGAGCAGAAGTACACTACTCTTTTACTCAAATTAATGTAAGGTAAGGAAAGTTCTTGGATTCCATTGATCGAAATTATCACATCATACGCTTTCTTATGAGTACTATTTTTTAAATCGGTTTTTTGGATACCTGAGATATTTAGACGTTTGTAGTGAAGTAAAATTCGATCTAAAATCGCGAGCTACCCATGTAACTATCTACAAAATAATCAACCTGTGTGGAGGCAATCTTCAGGAATTAGCGTTGTTATAGTTTTGCGTTCATCATATCCAAAGGCATTACGATATTTTATTGGGCAGGGCTGTTTGAACATTTAAAGAAAGCTATGCTACTGGTCGTCCTCGTAACTAGAGATCACATGGGCTTGGTTCATCATGTTCATGTACAACTGATCTCTGACTGCAGCTGGGCTATCTAACCTGAATCCACTGTTACAATTTGCCCAGTGTGTTATATTTAGTACGAGGGGTTGGTTAAGTTATCGTGTAAGGCATGTGTAAAAATCAAGATTTCTCGGAGATATATCTTGACAACAATGTTTGGGAATTTTGTTACGAAATACGCGTGCAACCGTGCATGTGTAATGGTCGTTTACGTTCAAAATGAAATACATTAGATTAGGTTATGGGAATTGACTGATCTGTGTATAAAGAACTTTGGGATCACGTTCAGATTGGTGCTATTTGTAAGAGTGTGCACTACCGGTACCACATCCGGAACCTGTCACGCGTATTCGTAGGTTTATCACTTTTGATGTCTGTCACCATGCTGTACGGTCTTTGGTCTTGTCACGTAGATTATAACTCTTAAAGAGACGAGATTTCCAGAAAGAAGCGCCCCCAATTTTTGTCGAACCCCGGTTTTTTTTACATATTTGGAATGCTTATCAATGTATTAGATCACACCTGAAGTGAATATGCCGAATACGCCGTCTTTATGTAATAAGATGATCATTTAGTAATTTCTGCCGTGCACGACAGAAATTCAAAGCATGGTTTTCTATGGGGACGATTACGACAGCAGCCAGGCTCAAACAAGGTTTGCGGTTTCCTTTTGTAATTGTGTGTTCAATAAACCTACGAAACGTTCTCTGTAGGTGGTCTACAACCGATCCAGTGAAATTTGATGTAAATTTGTATCCTAAAAAAAATCTCTTCCTGTCACTTTAATTATATGGTGTCAAGGAAATGGATCTGAAAAAGGCTCCAGCGCTTGCAAAACAAATCCGCACGTTTGGTATTTTGATATAGCTTGAGAATGTCGAGACCCGAGTTCGTCACATCTTTGGAGTACTCGCCACTGGCTGCCAATCAGGGAACGTATTAGATATAAAAATTCTTATGTATATAAATCTTTTCATGATCATGCTCCATCTTACCTCATAATGCACCTTCTAGGCGTAGGCTCCGGTCTTCTGATGTACAGGACTTCAAGTTGTTATACCTCGTAACAGTTTCTAATAACTTTTTGAGACCAAGCAGAGCATTCAGCATTTTCCAAATAAAGAGGATCAAAGGCTCATTTTCTGCATGGATTAACATCGATTACATTTAACTTTCTAACAAAGGGAATTCTACATTCCCAAAGCTCAAAACCCAATCCCCAGAATTGACAGTAATAAAGTTAAGACATCAAGTAAATAGGTAACAAGACACCGGGACAACACTGAGAATATTAATTAGTCAAAAAGTGTCTTATTTGACTAATTAAATATTAGTCATGCACATTATTTTTTTAATATAATCCACAAAATAGTGCTAAAAAGTGGTTTGAATTAAAAAGAATGTTTTTAAAGATTTTCGGATTAAGTTTCATAATTGCAAAAATTTCTACAACTTAAAAATTAGGACTTTTTAATTACAAAATTCGTCAAAAGACTAATTAGCAAATGACTAACGTGTACTTAAATTCGTTTTTTTTTGTGCTTGACAAACTAATTCTAGTCATTTGGTGAGTCTAAAGTCGTCTTTAATTAGTCAATTAATTTGTCATTTGAAAAATTAAAATTCTTCAGTCATTAATTTGTCATTTTAAAGTGTAAATTTAAAGGTAATGAACATATTTTGTAATCATGAAAACTAGTTTAAAATATGGGAAGGTTATCTTCCAGCATAGCAAACATGTTTCCATCATTGAAGTACATTATTATGAATGATAAAACAACTGATTTGCATGACTGATTTTTAATTAGTCAAATAAGACACTTTTTTGACTAATTCATATTCTCAGTGAAGACACTTAAGAAAAATTATGTACTAATTCAATTTTAGGCGCGACTTCAAAAGGCAGCCACCGGTTGTTCACCGGTTCCGCCCGGTCGTTTCCGGTTTGAACCGGTTGTTATTGTCCTGAAGAATGAAACACGGTTCAACTACTATGAACCGCCGCCCAACAGGCGGGTGGGCTTGAAGACGCCTAAGGATAATATCAATTTAAAATTTGTATTTAATTTATCTAATTTTTTTTTCAATTCTATATGCATTGTTCTTATTCAACATCTTGTAGCGTATACTGTTATCTTTCTGTATTTTGATATCCTGTTCATAGTTTATATCAAGAGCTTCTGGGACACTCACTCTTTAATTGAAAGAATTGCCTGAATAAACACGAAACAAACAAAAAAACACACGACATATAATATGCCTTTGGGAAAATTTTCAAAATTGGAATAACGTTTGTGTTGTTGGTGTAACTATTTATTCTGTTTCGCCATAAATATATCATCACGTCTCAGGATGAAGATGTTGGCAAGAAAATATTTCTACTGATACAAAGATGAAAGATTTTTACTCACACAAGACAGTCACTAAGGTCCTGTCTTTTTTTAAATTGGTTACGAACAAAAGAATCATACAGCTCTCCTGTAATGCCGTCCATTCAAG
>JAMKCH010087212.1:62925-85366 GCA_023653785.1 Ophioderma brevispina | reverse complement strand
CTGGTTTGGCCACTGTGGGTTTTTTAGTTTAGGGATTTTTATTATAGTTTTAAAGTTCCTCTGGCCTCTTCATGACATTCATTCTTACCATCGCCCTTAATTTGTCCTTTTTTTAAAAATACTCATGAAATCAAGCTCCTTTATGGTGTGAAGAGAATTTGAAGACATGATCAGGAATGGTTATTAATTTACTCTTCAAATCTCTGCATTCATACGTGCATCTCAACTAAAAGTAGACTTTGTCCACCTCGCAGTTTGAGTAGCGAACAGTGTACCCATTGTGCCGATTTTTTCGGTAAAGTGTGCGTAGGAAAGCACAAGCACACTGCGACTGAAAGGCTTCATTGAGTATGCCTAAGCATCATATTCATACGTCAGATGATATGAAGTTACCAGCTACCCTCATCAGCTCCACCTCCTACCCCCTGGATACTTACCCAATTGCACATACCAGAAATGCTCAGTATACTCCTGGGTATCATTTTACAATACCCAAACTGCAAACAGCTAAATTGACTGAGATAGTGTTTTGGTTATCATGACCAGAAATCTAATTCAATAATTGATTATCTTAGGGACCGTTTTGGGCATTTCAATGATTCAATTCTATGTAAACATTTACATCAAGAATTACTGAAGGCCCGTGTAGTTACACTGAAATCTTTCTGATTATAAAAGAACACTTTCGAACTGTTTGTCATCATTTGACTTCTAAATATAATCTCAGTTACAATATCTGCCACCTGCGGCCATGAACAGCGAGAATTGCTCCACCTAAATATTTCTGATAGCTAAAACCCTCAGCAAAACTTCCTCACTTGACCAATACTATATTCCTGATAGAATGTCACAACTTAAATTTCATTAAGTAGGCAATTCATTTTCAATAAACAAACATTTTGTTACTAGCCAGTGGTAAAACAAATATTAAAACGACCCTGTTTTTGACTTTTTGTATGCGATTACCATACTACCCTTGTCACACCATATAAAATGTGCAAGTTACCAATAAAGATGACGACAAATGGTATAATCTTATAGATTGATACTTCACGGTTTTTGGGTAGTTTGCTGTCACATTAGGATGATAAATGTGACCTGAAACAACAAGGGTTAAAGGTGACAAGAGAATCACCATAATACAAAGAATTGACAATCCGCATCCCAGCAGTATTCCTATTCGTGTGTAGCATCATAAAATAAGTTATTCGGTAATTGCTTGTAAGATGAATGCTTTTCAATAATCGAACCTTAATCTTTGAACTGCCATATAAGGTTTTTCCAGATGTCTGAGATGATATGATCACTATAGTGCACATGCCACTCTGGCCTCTTGGTATGGGACAAAACATTTTCTCCCTAAACGTTTCCAAATTCTGCATCCATGTCTCCAAATCACATTACCAGTCTCTAAATCTTCAACCATGCTTCCAAATTCATCACCTGTCTTCGAAATTAACCATGTCTCCGAATGTACCATCGTCTTCCAATGTGTGGTAAACCATGTTCTTTCATTCTTCCTGTCTAGAAAACTCCTTGACCACGCCATCTGAATTGCCCAGAGCGCCTCCATGCATACAATTTCTTCAAAGCTATACATATTCTCTTGTTTAATAGTTTGCCAGTACTTTGATAACAAAAAAATTGTTTTTCTTTTTTCCATTTTTTACTTTGTACAAAAAACCTTCAACATTGAGATTTGATTTTTGTTTATACAATGATGCTAGTGCTAGCTTTGGGAGTTCTGATGCTGTGATGGCATTTAAGTCTTTCATCAGGCCTTCTAGGTTTATCATTTCAGCATTGATGTCTTGCTGCACTAAAATGTCCTGGCACGTGATGGTAAAGAGAAAGAAAACCAAAGAAGTGAGTTAGCTTGAATGAACTAACCAGGAGGCACTTCAACATTTATTACACCCCATGCACAAACTGCAATGCTATTAATAGAGGAGGAGGCAGAATATCATAGGGGGCTTATTTAAGGAGTTCGTTTACCTCCCATACAGAAAAGGTTTACCTTTGGTAGTAGTATGACCCTATACATAAATGCTAGGTAGTAGTACTCTCAAATTGGGTGTTACTTGTTCAATAGCGGCCAATTTAAGTTTACACAGGGGTCAAACTTTTAAAATGCCCCAATCAGTGTGGAAATGTATGCCATATTGTCCATCTAATCATAAGGATTCCAAAAATGTATAGTTGTACCCACATACGACCAGTGGTTTGGAGTTATAAGGTTAAAAATGGCTAAAATGGTAAAAAAAAGGTAATTTCAATTTGTACAGGGGTCACATTAAAAGTTAATCTGATTATATTTTAAATAATTGCAAGTTATGGCTGGGGTTAGAGGACTCATAAATGGTATAGGTTGTATTATGTTAAATGCTGACTCAGGGCGATTAAGGGTCAAAGAACGGTCAACACCAATTGGGTATGTTGACCTATGACTATTTTGTCTCATAACATGGTAAACTATGCATTGCAGATGCGTACAAACTATTCCTTATTTGACTCATTAAGCTAGATGAACAACTTCTATCATTTTCAACAAAATTGGAGCAACTTCCGATTTGACCCGGTCAAATAGAAATTGACCTTTTTACCATTTTAGCATTTTTACCCTAATAACTCCAAAACAAGTGGTCATAGTGGGTACAAACTATACATTCTTGGAATCCTTATGACTAGAGGACAATATGGATACATTTCAAAAAATGATTGGAGCATTTTAAATAGTGTGACCCCTGTGTAAACTTAAATTGGCCCCTAGGAAAAACGTGACCCACAATTTGAGAGTTCTCACTACCTAGTTTAGGTTGCATAGAGGTCCAACCCCCATACTAACTACCAAAGGGTCAAACCTTTTCTGTAGTAGTGAGGGGTAAACGAATGATATTTGACCTGGGTCCTAGGCTCCTCCACTATAAGCGTGCTTGTTCCAATGAGGTCTATTGTGTTCTCTACTTGACACAAGAGCCTGGCACTTGCAACATACACCCCATCAAGATCCTGGTAAATGAACTTGATGGCTAGAAGAAAACATGAATATTGCAAAGCCTATTCAATACTGTTCTAACTGATGGTAAACCATGAATAACATTTTTGTTTTGTTTTGTTGTTTATCTGAGGAATGAAAATGGACTGATGCTCAAATTTCAGGACGGACAATGAGAAACGATACAGCTTCATCTGATATAAAAATTTGTTACTACTTCCAGGTAATCAGGGGGGTCCCAAGATGATCGGAACCACGCACTTTAAGGAATTTCCCAAAATAAAAAACCTTGATATAATTGAGTCTGGCTGTGACCCAAGAAATGAAAAGCACAATTTATTCTCTGAAACCTTGGTCATGGGAACAAGGGTAACATTAATTACAGTGGAGTATTTTATTTTTAATCTGAGTTCATGGTGTATGCATGAGGTATTCATCAATTTTTGACCAAAATGAAATATTAGGAAACCTCTTGGGACATTGTGGTAGAAGTCATTAACGGGACAATGAGCTGGCGTAACTTAATGGTACTAATGCAGGACTCCTTGCTCCTAATCATTTTTTTCAGAGGGATCTGCACATGAAAACATAATTCCTTCTTTAAACCACTTTGACATGAAAGCAACGGTTCACAAAAATTAATCTTGCCCTTCAGGCAAACAAAAAACAATATTTGGAGCCACAATTAAGCTTTTACAGGGTATTGATGATACACCTTATTATATATGTCCTGGGAGGAAGGGATGTGTTGTATGTGTGGGAACTTCATGATGTTGTATGTGGAGCTTCCAATGTATACAGGTAAGTTTTGCCCAAAATACAAAATGCGCATCAAGATTTGTGATTGGAAGAGGCCTGAAGTTCACCCAACAAGGTAATAGTTGCCTCCCAATATGCCAAACTATGATACATAACACGGGTTGAGTAACATCTGCCTTAATATGTTGGACTAGTAACCCATCCCCAGATCCCCTAACACGGTTACATCGGGTGCCATCGGTGGCACAACAGGTAGAGGTTGTTCGCGACCTCTTGGTCTGTGCCACCACACCAGACACCAGCAGGTCACCTTGTGGTCTCTTCAATGGAATGTAAGCGAGTGCACTGATTTTTACTGTTTATGCATTAGAACTGAAACATTTCTTGAAAATGATTAAAATATCAAATGCTATTAATATATAAATTTATGTAAGGTAAAAAAGTGGCGCAGCTTAAGCGTGCCAAAGTTTATCAAAACAATCTGCAATTTTTTATTTACATTTTCAACCTTTAGGAGCTTAAGAGTTTAGGAAACCAAAAGACGCAACACAAGCAACCGCCCAACCCCCGACAACACACCCCCCACCTTTTTGAATAGGGTTCCATTCACAAAAAACAGCTAATCCTACAAAGTACTTTGCTCATCTTATTAATTCGAGGTGATGATGGTGTGTTATTCAATGACAGCTGTCAATTGATAGTAGTGATTTTTGTTATATAAGTGTTTGCTGAAGAACCACTGTCCCAATTTCAAATGTCTATTTTGTTTTTCTAAACTAACTTAAATACCTCTTATTGTGTTGCTTTTGCCCACTCCTTTGCCCCAAAACAAAGACAAATATAACCTCGTCATGTTTAAATGTTCATTTTTTTTTCTTTTGTTTTTGCCATGAACACCCTTCTAGCAGGATGCATAGTGAAAGTAGTGTGAGTGGCGAGCACATATTTTATGTTCACTTGCTTTGGACACTGGGTTGATGTGAGGATATTTCTGTGGGAATATTTAATTACGTTATTGATAAGTCAATGTTTAATTGCTTTTAAATCTTTAAAAGTTTATTATTTACCTTATCCCATAAAATAAAACAAAGCGACTTGCCCAATTCACATTTTTTTTAAACTGAGCAAATGTCAGCTGAGATGCCAACATTCAGCAGTCACGGGAGGTTTCACACAACACCAGGAGGTTTCACGCAGAAACCAGGAGGTTTCACGAGAAAACCAGGAGGTTTCACGCAGAAATCCAGGGAGGTTTCACGCAGAAACCGGGAGGTTTCCACACAGAAAATCAGGGTGGTTTTTAGAAGACATTACAAAACCTTCCTGATCAGGAGAAAATTTAAACAACTTCCCATTATTTACTCAGGAAGCATCCATGAAATTGGAGAGTGTTGGCATATCTGTGCTTTCTTATTCTGTATAAAATTACACTACATTTGTAATACATTCCCATTCTAAAGTATGTCCGTCTACATGAAAATTCAGTTTTTGAGGTCAGATTTAGCTATTTTTTGTGTTTTTTCGTTTTTGCAGCTTTCAAAATAATACACTAAGTTGTAGAGATCAACTTATTATATATTATTTATATGTTTTTTTTTTTTTTTTTTTTTTTTTTTTAATGTTATATTTTGTTTTAATGCAAGTATATCTCAAAAGACAGGTCAAATCTCCATTTATTTGTCCAAAATCAGACTTTCACACAATGTACTATTACTGGAATTTTCAAACATTAGACGTAACTCTTACCTGATAATGAGTCGGAGGTACCGGCACTGTAAAACTGGACAGAGGGTTTGTGGGCCGGGACACCGCGAACTCATTGATGGCCGAACATGTGAGAACTAGCAGTATGGCTATCACTATGGTAACCTGAAAACAAAACATGTGGATAAATATTACTTCCAAATTGGTACTGGCAACACAAGGCCTAATTTATTCATGCATAATGGGAACTCTACAATGTGCTGTCTACTCAATAATACAATTATCTGAGTTGGTTTATTTATATATCTATCAATATCCAGGGCGTCAATTGAATCTTGCACACAGCTCAAAATGTTTCAGGTAAGTGGGATGCAATGCTTTGAATCATGTAATACCCCTGTACAAAGATAAAGTATTTTTATTTATTATCTTCCTGAAGTTTAGCTTGTTAGTTGAGACTAACATACTAATGTGGTGAGTATAGATGATAGGAGGCGAGGGAAGTAGCGTAATCGTAAACTCAGGCACACCGCCCATATGCATGTCTGTATTAGTAAGCGAGAAAAAGAAAAAAGAGAGCGAGGGCGCTTGGGTTAAGTTATATTTTGATAGTAAACCGAGTAGAATCCACAGAGTGGCTTGTTATTAATAATAATGGTTGTAAAAATTACCAGTGTACTTCACCGACACCAGTAAACTGCAAATAAATGTTATGGAATGTTAATTAATTTAGGCGAATAAGCAATTATCCCGGCAATTATCAAAGTATTTTCATAACACAGCACTGTGTTTATATGACTATGTCTTGCATTCATCATACAGAAAAAGACAATGAAAAATATCTTTGACGTTATGATGTTATCATCCCAACAACCAGGATACAACAAGTACCATTTTTTTTTCTATATAATATGTCATGTTGCTATTGGCTGCTAATAAAGACGATTAGTATAAATAAAGAGAAGCACGTAGTCCTCCATCGTTGGCTTTTGGTTAAAGGAAATGGTTAGCAGAGAGTCTTTTTTACCAGTTTCGACCTAGAGCATTTTTAGCCATATTAATACTAGGCAGTAATAGGTACAATAGGAAAAATCGAACCACTGATTCAGAATTCACAAAGTAGACCAAGACTTGCTTTAAGAATATCTACATCCTGCTGCATAACTTGAAGGTAGCATAAGATTTCCTTTTTGTTAAGAGGTTGTCATTCATCAGCATTTTCACAGACTTGTGTTTTCATACTCTAAATTTGAACATTTTCGCTTCATCGTCTGTATAAGGTGTACCATTAGGTTCTGATTCTCTTTCATCCAATCCAGCTTACGTTTTTATAATATACATTTTGTGAAAATGATGGAAAGTAATTGCAACCCTTGTTTGCCCATCATCTGAAAAGAAATTCAGGATTAGGGGTTGCTAATTAACGGAATTTAGTGCCATAATGTCAAACAATATTGATGTCCCCGCTTTTGGGAGACCTCAGACCTCAACCTGGCAATCGCTGAATACTTCCCCAATTTTAGAACCTACCAGATTCCTTCATCAGCTATGGTTTGTGTGTGCCTGTGGTGGAATCCCAGAGTTTTCTAGAATCTGATTTTAGAACAGTGATTTGATTTGTAGAGTTTATTAGCTGATTAACAGTAAAAGAGTAGATAATTTGTTAAAAGGACAATCCTGAACAATACAAGGACTTCACACCCAAAATTAGCACCTCTCAGAACATATCAGCTCTTTTAAAACTGTTTGCTGAAGTCATCTAAGTAAACTCCCTACAAAATCAAACAATGTTCTAAGATTAAGACCTAGAAACACTAGATTTTAGCACAGCTCTTAACCACATGCATCCTTCACAGGAACCTATTTGTTTCGAAAATTTAGCAGTTGAGTTCAATCTCTCTCTTCATTTGGTAATATGTTTTTCAACTGTGCATTTGAACTTCAAGATTTGTTTTGATGCTGCAAGATTTTGTCAAGGAAATGCTACAGGTTTCTTCTACATTTGCTCATTTTGAAAGAACACATGAAAGCAAATTGTATACAGAGGTAGTACAGTGATGTCTGCATTCGCAAGCAGTTTTTCTTTGAAATTAAAGCAACCAAAGTGTAAATCTTTTCAAAATCTACATATTTTCAGATGGACTATGTATTCAAATGATTGTTTTCAGTAAATTCACCTACCTAGAACAACTTCAAGACAAATTTTAAGTCAACCCTTGAAAAATGTTTTAATTATTTTTTGGCAACTTCAATAAAGTCCTAAGTAAAATGCAAATGATGTATTACAATTGATTCCGTCATGGCCTGTGATGTGTTGTGCAGTAGCCACGTGATGAATAAATAGCACTATCTCTGAGTTGCATACTTTGGGACTTCTATGTGACACATGCTTACCCCATATTTTTACTTATTGTGGCCAACCCCCTTCCAAAGAAAAGAAGCTACTGCGCTTTTTTGAGGGCAGGGTATTTTGCAGCTAACGCTAATACATTAAAGCTTTTTACCTACTTTTATCAGCTTAATGCACATTCTTTGTGCATTGTGCATGCCTCCATTTGATGTCCCCATTCACAACCGAAATGATGAGGTCACAATTGCATTAATAAAAGCATCTAAATCAACCATATACCCCCATAAAGCTTCTGAAGGCAATCAGTGTTTTGGTGGGCCCCAAAGAGCTTTGAATGATACACAATGCCAAATGTCTGCTTTTCTGTAACTGCAGGGGTGTATGTCTTTATTAGTAGTTATCAGAAAAGGGCATTAGTCAAAATTACATTTACTTGGGAAAAACAGGACACCGTTTTTTTAAGTGTACATAAAATACCTCACAATGTATCAGACTTTGATCATACATGATACTGATAGGACAGACTGCTGCTAACTGTTACAATGTTTTAAATGAAAGGTGTGTGGGTAAGTAAAGCAAAGTTTTGGATTACTTTTTATAAAGGTTGGTTGATTTTAATTCTCAATGAACCTCCATCAAATTGTCTGTTATCACCATAAGGAAAGTAGCAAGCAAGCCTCTCCCAAAACCAAGCACGGTTTAGCTGCCTAGCAGCAACCCTCAGAACGCAATGCCAGGTCATGGGCCAGCTGGCTAGTTATTTCACTTTTGGGTTTGCTTCTACCTCGCAGCAGTAATCCACAGAAGCAGAGCGCTTCAACGTTGCTGCCTGTGTCGCACCCGCCATGCGAAGATCACGTTGCGATTTTCGCTTCCATACGCCGGCGAATCGGCGGAAACCGTGTCCAAGAGGTTTGTCATCATCAATTGTTGGGATTGTGGATCTTTGGAATTCCATATTTGTCCTTCATCAAGAAGATCGAGGTTGGCACCGACAGATCTGGAACGTTTTGCAGGCGTGGTCTAGGAGGAGGGGGTCTCTTGGCACCTTCTACGTTAGGCATGATTGGAAATGCCTCATTTGCTGTATCAAGATCTGTTGATAAAAAAGCAATACCTTTATCACAATTGATAAAAACTTATTATTATTAACAATTTATTTTTCTGACTAGATATAATAACTAACGGGTGACTAATTCATTAGCTTAGCTTATAACTATATTTGTATACATTTGCATAATTTAGTCAATTTTACAACAGGCTGTCTTAAGAACTTTACTAATAAAAATTGCCAGTCACACAAATTTCAGAAATTTGAATAAATTAGCATAATCAATAGAAAGTGCGAAAGAACTTTAATGGAATGAATTCAGTATAAATACTAGGAACAGCTTTACATCAGGGCAAAACTCATTTTGCCTTAAAATTATCAGCAATAACATTTGTCTATTGATCACTATCAAAATGGCTAATATTTATTTTTTATTGCTTATCTGACATAGTCCAGGACAGAAATAGGTGTTTTACACCTGACGTTTCTTGCCACTTGAAATCATTCGAGATGCTTGTTTGATTGGCAAACTACAACAATGCAAATCACAACTTTCTTGCTTGCTCAACTACAAATGTTTTTAACTAAATGAAAATAGTGATGAGTGTAAAAGCAGTAGAATTCTGATCAGAAAGTCAAGTTGACTTCACTTCTATTAAAACCCTGATCTCAATTCTCTTGAACTCACCTGTTAGACTAGCAAACTGCCGTGATATGTCATCATCTTCATCATCAGCTCCGGCAGCGTTATTGTTATTGAAGGAGTATTCCGCTCCCCCACCAACCATGCCCAATTGGTGGTTCCCCGAATAGGTCTGGTAGCTGCGTGCGGCCGAACTACTGTAGGATTCATTGGTAGCACCACCTCCTGTGGCTAGACTAGGAGGGGCGTAACCATTAGTCAGCAGGGAACCAGTGCCTGAGTTGGAATGCAGGGCTAAGAAGGAAAAGCAAGTGGGTATAAACAAACATGCTACATGCAGGTACATATGCTTTACAGGATTTCTATGAAATCCTGTGGCTTCACAGGATTTCTAATACATTTTGCTCACTTTTTCTTTAAAAAATAAAGAAACTATAACAAATGTTTGGAAAGTGGGAAATTGATTAAAAGAATTTAAAATGTTGAAGTATTCATTGTTGTGATGATTATTGTCTTTGTCATCAGTGTTGTCATCAATGTCATCAGAGTAATAATGCTGATATACTTGTCGGCCAAAACACAAATTACTAAATATTTACCAAATTCACATCCCCACCATCTCATTATTTCAAATCAACATTACCCAAATTTCCAATGTTGGTACCACGAGAACACTTTCCTCCATCATGAATACACAGAAATTTGGGCACAGGTCTAGATAACAATGACTCAACTATTCACGGGATATCCTATAAGACAAAGCATTCCTAACATCACCCCAGGTCTAAATTTCCAGTTAACCCCAATTAAACTGGATTACTGGGTTTTTTAATATGTTTTAACTAGTTTTTGACAGGACATTTTCAATTGGTTTACTGACCTTCACTGGCGTAAAATAACTGAGCGATTGGGAAAAAAACGGCTGAACTGAATTCAATTAAAAACCCAGTTGAAAACACAACTGACCAGTTAAAGAGCCAGTTTGTAAACCACGGCTGGATAGATAATTTGGCACTTTTTGACCGCGGTTCCAACTGAATTTAGAGACCTGGGAATAACATATTTTTGTTACAATTCCAAAGGTTAATTAACTTTGGGAATTAAGTAACTAATCAACTAAATTTTATTCAGGTATAGGGAGCAGCATTCAATTGTTTTGGAGCAACTATCGGTTTCATTTGCAATGAAATACTTTGAATGAAAATTGTTTTGCAATACCTATCCCCTCGATACTCCACCTTGGCTAAATCCCCCCGCATTTCTTTTGTGCCGATGATGTCCATAGAGGGAAGCTTGAGAATGAACCTCTCGGTACTGCTGTCAACCCACCACCTAGCCGCCGCCCTCGTTTTCAAAACCAAGCTATTATCAATATTGCCGTGTCGACTCCATATCGCTGGCCTGAATGTCCCCTCCCTTGAATGGGGCGTCATGGGTGGTACCTTCCTTGCCTGTTGTCGTGGCACTACTAACTACCAACTTCCACCACTGCACCTCCCCCACGGCCACAAACAGGAATTCCGAAGAATGGAAACGACCAAGGCACTGCCTTCGCCCGACCAGAAGAAATAATCATTACCAGACTCTTGTTTTTGTGGTCATGTTTTATGCGCCTCCGCTGCTTTTCTTCTTCTTTGCCCTACTAACAGTGGTCCAATAGTCAGGCGGGTAATGAGGCCTATGGGGTAGCAGAGGGGACGGATGCTCGTCGTTTCTCCAAGAGTGGAGAGAGACGACCCGTCCTAAAGTCCGAGAGAGTTTAGAGCGCCCTAGTCTGTGGTGGCTCGCATCAGCTTGCAGTAGTGAGGACCTGGTAGTTGCCAACCCAGACCTGTGCAAAACCATGTTTTCAGTGTGCAAGTTGGATGTTGTCCCCATGTGATAGGAGCCGTTAGATGGAGACGTGATGTTGGTGCGGCTGTCGGTGGTGTTTACCGACCCACGCATTAGACTGTGGGCGATTCCAGTGGTGCTAACTGGAGCGGGTGAGGTGCTTAAAAGAATCACTGATTATACAACATTCAATTAGGTGAATAGCCATGCACATCAACACGTCACACAAAACAGTAAGTTGAGTAATCAACGAGCTGTGGGAAAGTCCTCATATTTTTTATACTAACACCAGAATAAATAGCAACACAGTTATGACACGATTTGAATGATTTATTCCACTAGCTTATCTCCTGTTTAATTTTTTACAAAAATTTTGCATTCACATCGGGCAACCAATGCTTGTTCACAAAATTTAGTTTTTAACACATATCCTATGAGATTTGGTCAATAAGAGGGCAACTATAACATACAATATTTTGACTTTGTAGGCCGATATTTCAAGTATTCTCACAATTGATGTTTTTTCCCGTGATATTACAGGGGTTAACTAACTCTTGCCTGCCGTTACTTTTATCAGTTGTCAAAATTGTGTCATCACTGCTTAAAAATGTTCTAAAAATAAAAGACAATGTGTACAGCTGTGTGTGTAACAGGTTACTTTTGTTTAAGTTAAATAATGAGATTAACCGGAAAACATCAGGAAAGAGACACCTCAATTCAAAGCATGTATTTGATAGTGGATGTGAGTTTCCTTTGTTCATTTGAGGGCGCCCTCCTCGGGAAATCTCTGAGTCAGCCTTTAAACAGCTGTGTGTGTAGCAGGTTACTCTTGTTTAAGTTAAATAATTAGAATAACCAGGAAACATCAGGAAAGAGACACTTCAATTCTAAGCATGTGTTTGATAGTGGATGTGAGTTTCCTTTGCTCGTTTTATTTAAAGCTTTTATCTTCTATCCCCAACAAAGATGGCCAACCAAGATGTGTAAACTTACAATTAAGATTTTTTTTTTTAAAAGATGATCAAATGATCTCTGTACCTGGTAGGGTAGTGGAAGAAGTGGCTGGGATTTCAATAGCCAAAGGTCCATTCTCAAGACCATTTTGTAGCATCATTTGTAGATTCCTATCTTTTGCAGCATCGGAGGTGGAGTAAGATTTCGAGAAGGTCTCGTGGTTAGACACCGTCTTATAGTTGGTTCCGTCCAACATGGGAACCGAACGCTCCACTTGGTGGGAAGTCTTGGTCTCCTCAAAGGTTATGGTGAAGGGTTTGGCCTCGCCAACAGGTTGCCCAGTGTCGTAATTTGTTTCCGGGAATGTCACAACCTGGTTTGAGTTCACGTCATAATTGGAAGTTGCGTGGCGGCGATCCAGCGTCTGAATTTCGGGCCCTGCCGTGTGGATCGGCACAAAGCGGTCCGAGTGAAGGCTGGAGTAGTCACGTGTGCGGAAGTCATGCAGTTCCCTGTCATCACGGTGATATGTGCTACTGTGGTAATCTTGGCGGTTTGAGTCAAGGTCTCGCTGTCCCCATGTGTTGTAACGAGATGTGTGTGCTGCTTGATAGGAGGAAACACCAAGTTGTAACAAATTTGACCTGCTTAAGTAACAGCAATTAGTTTTGCTACAATTGTGTTAAGATAATAATTTAAATCAGTACAATATTTCATATATTATAACAAGGGAAAAATCTAGGAAAAATGTTTGCATAAATACTCTTGCAGCACAAACACATGCACTCACTGACCATTTTAATTAACAAAAATTCTTGTTATAATATCAATGCACTATCTTAATACTACTTATTCGTATTGTTTAGCCTTGCAAAATGCAGTGGTATGCATGGTTTTTAGTTTTACAGCAAAAATAGGGAAACATCCTAAGGAAGCTGATTAATTGGAAAGCACTTAGAGCAGCTCAAATTTGGCAAAAATTGATATCTACACCTTTGGCTTGTTATTCTCATTTGCATATTATGTTAATAACAGAAGCAAAGCACTTACATCTGTCATAAGATGGTTAGTGGAGTGGTTTAAACCCAAAGCATTGTTACTGTGCTCCTATATTGTGCTTAGCTGTAAAGTTAGAAAGTGTTACTGTGTTAATAAGCATATCCTTCATAATATATGATATCAGGTTTTTGCCCAAGTCTTTCTACACATAAAGGAATCTTTGGGATGCTCATATTGTGAGTACAGCCAATGCACACAGCTGTTTGAAAGTTCCAATTTTTATGACAAAATGAGAACAAAACAAAAAATATCAACAGTGACACTTTTGACAACTAATTTGGAGTATTTCCTCCACTAACTACATCCTGTGTAAATTTGATGAAATTTCATTGCGGGCAAATATAATTTTTCATGAAAATCTAGTTTTACACATCTTTCTATGGGAAATAGGAATATAGAGGGCGTTATAACATAACATTATGACCTTTGTAGGCCTATATGGCAAGATTCCCACAATGGATTTTTTTGATTTTTGCGGAGGTAATAGTTCTTGAACGTCCCTACTTTTATCAGTTGTCTAAATTGTGTCGCCATTGTCTAAAATTGCTCTAAAAATAAAAGAAACCATTTGCATGGCGTCAAACAGCTGTGTGCACGGGATTAATTGTATTGAACAATGTCAATGACTGGCAAATATGCAATCCAAACAATAAAATGTGTGCTTCTGAAATTTGACGTATGAGGCCTACCCTCTGATTATGTGTGATCACTGCGCTTGGTTACTTATACGTAAGGTGTTATGGGGTCACATTAGCGATAACTAACATATCTTTTACCCAATTAACACCATACTCAGCTGTAATGCAACTAATCTCTTTAATTTTCTTGCCCCTACATGGAGAATAAAGCTGTATGCCTTATGTTAATTGAACTACACCATGATGAAGACCTTAAGACCTATGAGAATGAACCAACCAGTGTCAATTCAACCTTGTTTCTATACTGGTCATGAAGGACAAATTTAAAGGTGCGTGTTCCGATCGTGTTTGGGAGCCCCGATTTACCCGGAAGTAGTATCAATTTTGATATCAGATGAAAAGCCATATTTTTCTCATTGTCGTCCTGAAATTTGAGCCCTCAAATCCATTTCATTGCAAAGATATAAACAAAAAAACACTGAATTTATGGTTAACCATCAATATTAGCACAGTACTGAATAGGGTTTTGCTTCTACCATCAAAACTGCAGTACTTTATGGGGCGTACGTGCAAGTGCCAGGCTCTTATATTAAGTAGATAACACAATAAACATAAATCGGAACAAGCACCTTTAAGTAGTTGTTAAAGAAGCTTTAAACCCCTGGGCACAACCTGTCTACCCATTGGCTTCTAAGCACCATTTTGATTGGTTTCTTGGAAGGTGATATCATGTAATGATCAAATCAGAGATACTGTAAGAATGATGGTGTGGTTTACATAGAGATATAGAAGGTCTATTTTGATTGGTTACTCAGAGGGCTATCTCATATTGTGTCCTGTAATGCACCAATCAGAGATATTATATCACAGATGGTAGTGCCCAGGGGTTAAGATTTCAAGTAAAGCAGTTTATAGAAGTTGGTTCTAGCAACATGTAGATACATATACTAATTACATATGTCCAACTCCACAAAATCCCAGCAAAATCTTAAAATCTATATCTATTGGCTTAACAGTTTCTGCACAATTTGTGAATATTTCAACTGCAATTTGATGTGGGTATTAATCTGTATACTGATCTGTATACTATTGATAAGAACCATATTTACAGATGAAGTTGAACATTTATGCAAGTTTAAAATCATTAAGCCATTTAAGTTAGAATGGTGCCCATTATTTAACCCAATATATATTTATCTAACTCCGGCTCTACAAGGCAGGATTACTGCGAATGCTCTTTTATTATCCTTGCCAATGAGAACACCTTTGTACTATACAGTGTTTAGCTAATTGGTTTGGCTTGAGTTTCTAATTAGCTACTATTCAGAATGCCAGAAACCTGGAAACACTTTGACAAGAAACAGCAACACAGGACTAAGGGCTGCTTTTAATTAACCCTTTACCTCAACCCATGTTAGGCAATTGCCTGGGTTTCACACACCAAAGATTTTAATGGTAGAGATTGACTGCTTATGACATGCAGCCAAAACACTACACACTTTTGTGGGCAGACCAGCCGATATCGGGTTACAGTTTCATCGAAAAACAGCCTAGAGGTGAGACATTATGTCTAGAAATCGAGGGCAGGTTCCGGCCAGAATTGCCTATGTCTTGCTATCTTTAGCAATGGTTCAGCTTCACTGCACTAAAACAATGAAACCACTGAAGCGAATCTGAGCTACTTCTAGCCCAGGTTCCCAGGTATAGAGTTAAAATATCACAGTGTTAACAAAGCCACTGATTGATCCCTTATGCTTGAACTAGTTATGTATGATCATAGGAATACCCAGCACACCCAATTCGGGGATATAATATGCATGATAAGAGTTAAGATTCAGACTTGGAGACTATTGGTTGGGTATTCTATAATTGTTCCAAATCATCAACTGTGATGCTGCTTTTTTCAATAGTGCATAGTGTTAGCTATGATTACTCAGACTCTACTATTACAAACTTTGTGAGAAAATAAACCGTTGCCTTTTTTGAAAGAAAAAAATATAATGTTATTCTTTAGTACCTGTATATTCATCCTGAGCATCATACCCTGCAGGGATACTATCGTTATAGGCTTCAGAGCTACTATATTGCCGGGTAGAGTGGTGGCGGGATGTGGAAGAGGAATGTTTGGAGTTGTCATGGCGATTCTCGGCTGCTGTGTATACAAAAGATGCTGCAAGTCCCAAATATTTGACACAAAGGTAACCATGGTGATTTTTGCAGGGTGGATGTTTCTTCTAAATTAGAATTTGCTGCACGGCTATTTGCGGACTGAATTTGCATTTTTTTGGTAAAGATTTTCATATTTTATACAAAAAGTAAAGGTATTAACATATCTTTCCTACTATTTTTATGTTAGTTGAAATTTAATAAATGAGTATACATTACTAACAGTTCTAAAGTTGCAGCTGCCTTCTTGGAAAGGGAAAAGGAATATGCCTTGTGTGTAATTGAGCAGTACACAAACAACTGGGTTGAATTGCATAAGGATCAATGAATTGTAGTTTTTAAAAGAGAACTGTTAGAGTGACCCAAGACCATCAATAGCTTCTGCATAGGCTTTGTAATCGATTTGCTCTGAGCTTGTTCTTGAAGGCAAGAGAGTTCCATCCCTCCATGCCACTGGGCATGTGTTGATAAGCACTTGTATGTGGCTAGAAGCTAACAAGGTAGCCATGAGCAGCAAAGCATATACTCTTTGCTTGTCTGATGTTTTTGACTTATCTGCAATGTAACCATTTTTTAGGATAATCAATTTCACTTTATAGCCAGACATTTTGTAACTTTAAACTATTGAATTTGGTTAACACTATCACTGGTTTGTTTTGCTTTTGTTTTTAATCTTGGAAAAATTGCAACTTTCAACTCTTCATGATTATATCTGAAGTTGAAAGACCCATTTCCTATATTTTGTATGTGCATGTTGATAGAAAGATAACCATCAAAGCTCAATGATGAGTGGGTCTGGACAGGCCGAGTCTGGACAATGTGTTAGCAATTCATAAAATAACCATACAGAAGCCATTGATGTACCAAGGAGGGAAACAGAAAAAAGAAGTATAAAAGACAGAAAAGCAGAAAAGATGTGTGCAATACTTCTGTTTGTTTGGCTGCTAGCAGAACACACATACTGACTAACAGAAATTGCTATTTATTACACACTTGTTGCCTGGCAGGTGGATATATAATTGGCAACTTCTCCTAAATATATGAACTATGGATTTATCTTTGTGACAAACCTATGGTTTCCGAACAGCAAACGAGGTACCTTATTTAAGCTTGTCCAGCTATCAATTAAACAGCAATTATCTACCACGAACTAACTACATGCCCTATACTTTTAATTCTAACTTCTAGTCCCTGTTAGTCATGTACCTGAAGTGCTAGTAGGGGAGATCAGGCCAAACGCCCCATCACCGTCCGACAAATGATGGCTACGACTATTGATCTTGACACTGGTGGTTCTCGGTCTCACTGTAAATCAGTAAGATTCAAACTACAGTCTAGGTGTATAGTCAAAAACACATTTTGATACGGTTTAGAATACTGTGTAGCATGTTATTTTTGTGTGGTATTTCTGCACTCTTTCATGAGCAATACTCACTTATACAAATCAGTATTTTGGTTACACAGCCATATAGAAATTGTCCTTTATTCATTTTTAAATGAATATCCTTCAATGCATAATTGTAAAGAGAATGGACTATTTTCTCACAATTCTTGCACTCTCAAATCATTTACACTTCCATTTAAGGTAGGCAAGATGTGATTTTGACTATTTTAACTACATGGTGATCAAAAGTATTTATTAGGGATTTTGTAACTAAAGGAAATCTATTTACAAAATTGTTAATTAACTCTCTAAGAGTTGATATGTCACACAGAGCATGTGATACAGCTTGTTAGCAAAAAGCTTTAAAATGTCTTGGACAAACTGGATCACATGTAGTTCTGTATAGAATTCTACATTTTACTTCATTGTCTCCCATATGTACACACATGCCTGCACACGCATGCACACACACACACACACACACACACGCATGCACAAATGCTCTCACTAGTTACATTAGGCTACTGATATTTCTAAATGGTATTTTAAACTATAAATTATCTACAAGTGCTACCACTTTTAATGACCTTATTTTGTATGGTTATAAGTTGATCAATTTGCCTGACAAATCTGATCAAAAACTGATCTGAAAATTAAAATTGCTTTGTTCAATGAAGCAAAAGAGGTTCTTCATACAAATAAACAAAGTGATGCATAGTGTGTGACAGCCTGTTACCAATTTATCACCTTTTTAATTAACTTCTAATGTGGTTAGAACCACATCTTCATTCGATCTTCGTTAAACATAACATTAACTCACACATCATTAACTAACAAGGATCAACTTATCTTGGTCAAACAAAGGTATTTACAAGTGTGAACATGGTCATATTCAGTCTGAAAATCTACCGAGATACATCCTGTAATGTATCATGATTAAGAACCTAATACCATTACAGGTGCAACAAGAGATTTCACATATCAGGTGTCCCTAAAAAATCAAAAGTACTGATTTTTGCCCTGATGCAAAGCTTACCATCAAAAATATCCCCATCTGAAAGGATTAAGCTGATAAATGTTTCTTTGGTACAAAAATTGTGAAATTTCTAATTTCGTATAGGAGCAAATACAAAATTCAGCCAATGTTTTAGATTGTAACATAAGCAAATGAAAATCGCCTTTTTCCCCTCTTTTAAGACATTTCTGTAGACCAAATACAAGGTAAGAAATCTATTGAGTGTCTAATCTATATGAAATTACTATTATGACACAATATTTGGGTGCCACAAAATCTCTCGTTGCACCTTTAATCAAACAGGTAATACATTGGTAGGTCACTAATGGAAGGCCACTGCATTGAGCCTCGAACACTGGGACTATACAAGCTTGTTGTGTATATTTACTCATGGCTCTTTACCACTTACAGTTGTCAGGCAAAATCTGATCTCTCAAACCACATTTTCTTAAATAAATGCTAACCCTTTGCCTGCTATATATGCTAACCCTGTGTCTGCTATAACTGCTAACCCTGTGCCTGCTCTCCAGCAAGTTCTACAATACCCCAGGCACCCGACGCTTTTAGCCAATAATGCCTGACAATTAGTATTAATATCTAAGCAGCAAGCAAGCTTAATGTGTTTAGGGTACAGTACCTGGCGGGCCTTCCTCCTCGGCCCAGACATCCAAGGCTGAACGAGTATGTTTTTCTATAGAAAACATAAAATTTGTATGCAACATGTAAAGAACAAACAGGCAACATGCAAGAGGGTAAAATTGTTACATTATGCAGTGTTACGGTTACAATTCATGCAAACATTATGATGCAGAATATTAATCTGCAAAATCTGGTATTCGTATCAAAAATTTCAGGCAATTTCAAATTTAAACTTAAACCAGTTCATGCAAATAGTGGAGTTGGTTAATATTTCATGCAAACTTATCAAACAAACAGCAAATTTGATTTGAAGATTAAATGAGCAGGTAGAGGACAATTTCAATCTTGTACAACAATTGACCAATGCAAAAATACACCCAAAGTTCCTGACAAAAAAAGTTCATGCAATTTCAAATTTTAATCCAGTAAAATTCAAAGAGTAGAGTTATTTTAATATTTATTAAAATATTTCATGCAAAACTTACTACTATCAAACAGCAAATTTTCTTCAAAGATATTGCATTAAACACCTATTCAAAATTATTGAGTAGGCAGAAGACTATTTCTGTTATGTACAATTGACAATAAAGAATTGAGACACTTGAAGATTACGTGTACAAATGTAAAATTTATTTATTCAATTCAATCTGATACATTCTCCATACAAGAGCAGTGTTTTGATTTATTAAATCATTAAGTCAAACCATGGAGGTATTACTTCAATAACTAATAGGTCAAACCACCTGTTGTCATCTGAGGGTGCACTGCAAGAAACATTACTAAGTAATCATTTGACCAATTTATATCCAGTATATCTTTACAGTCTTTGCTAGGTCCAAAAAAAATTCATTCTAAAGGAAGTTTTGGACATATTTTATTATTTTTCAATTATTTTTCAATTTTTCAAATATGTTCTCAATAATACGAGGCTTAAGAAAATGTAATGAGTTAATTTTGAAGGATGGGCTATTGAAGTATGCATAAAATCTTTCAAATCATTTATTAAAATCCTTTGATGCACCTTTAAAGAACACACTGCAGGAAAATCAAAGTAAACCAGCTTATTTGCGATTATTTCAGTACCTGTGTCCCTTCGATCCTCAAACCTGGCGTGGCCATTCATGCGTCCTGTGTCTCGCTTATCTGATGGGGTAGAAACAATTGTCACACAAAATATTCAACATGCAATCACAAGTAATAACGTCACAACAGTTGTTGAGAAAATCATAATAGTGTGTGAGTGTGTGTGTGTGTGCATATATATGGAGTTTATATATATATATATGTGGAGTTTGTGTGATGTGATACCACTGTATTTGTATTCTTGTATATTTTATTACTAATTACTTTTGCACTAGCATACTAGGCGGAAGTCATTTTAAGTCATTTTGTGGTCTAATCTTATAATACCCCACCACAATTAATGCCTAACAATAAAGTACATGTATGTGTGTATATGCATTGCTCTCTAAGAGCCCCCATTTGACTTTCGTACCTTTGGATATTCTAATCTTAATTTCGTTAGCAGTGCAACTATGATTGCTTCTACCTATCAATATTTACTGCAAGAACATTACACAGGGAAGTAGTGTTAATAGGGGCATGAATGCAGAAATACCTATTGAATGTAATGCTCGGTTCACATCTTCTTTTCATTCACTACAGGTAGTATGAGTTAGTAGTAAGTCAAAGAGTGCAAGTGGTACATACCATATATGGAGGCATACATACCATATATGGAAGCATAATGCAGGGCACCATCGCTCCAGGTCAAGCCGGCCATCGAGGGTAGTGATGGCAGGCCTATCCCTAGTTCATTGGACAGAATAAAGGATGGGAGTCATGGTAACAAATATTGAATTCTTAAGAATATGGTTTCTTTTGTTTTAATGATTTTTATAATTGGTAATTAAAGAATGAAGCTGTCCATAACATTTAGTGTGTTTCACCTGTTTTTTTTTAATTTTTTTTTCTTGACATCTCTTACTGCACAATAACCCTCAAAATTAGTTTTTCGGAAATAAGGTTTCAGGATTAAGATTAGGATTTGGGTTATCACCGAAGGTGATGCATAATGGTTTTAGTTTTGGTCCAGGTAAACTCAATTCAGTTCAATATTACAAATTTATTTGCAATAATGAAACAAGTACTGTG
This sequence comes from Ophioderma brevispina, assembly GCA_023653785.1. Lineage (NCBI taxonomy): Eukaryota > Metazoa > Echinodermata > Ophiuroidea > Amphilepidida > Ophiodermatidae > Ophioderma > Ophioderma brevispina. The sequence continues at coordinate 64,022 of JAMKCH010087212.1, read as the reverse complement.
ATGTTAGAACTGTGAAAGTTTTTTGTAGTTGCAATTTTGAATATTAATTCTGTTAGCAATGCCAAATGAGGAAACCATTTTTAATTTCTGTAATAGTTAATATTTTAAAATATCATAACCCATTGTGGCAATGTCATTCAATTATGTTGTTCTAAATCTGATGGATTTTTAAAAATTTGGCTGGGGGGGGGGAAATGGGAGAAGGCAAAATGTGTATAAAGAGGAAGTGCATAAGGGAGCGGGGGAGGAGGCAAAATGGGTATAAAGGGGAAGGAGTTACGAGGATGGGAAGAGGAGGGAAAAGAGGCTGTCTCTCCTTTACTATATAAATGCTGTTGTACTCATTGAAATGTCTTTGCATGGGCTTTGAATTTTAACACAGTCATCATTTGCCTTCACCAGGTAAAGAGATCGGAGGCAAAGTTGTAATTGCTAATAGCCATCCCACATCAAAGTGATCAAACCAGGTCCACTTTTGCAATAATTTAGCCATTTTCTATTGGCAAGGTCATTTTGCCCAATGTTATGATTTCACTTCACATTCTATCAAGAATATACCCATTCACATCTAAACTTTCTGGGTTTGAATATGTTATCAACTGCTTCATTTTTATAAGACATGATCCAATAAAATCTAATTTTATTTGGTTAAAAATTGTAAGTGTAAGGAATACATTGTTTCCAACTTAGTTTTGATTCTTGTGAAATCGTAACATGAAGCAAGCATTCTGATCATCTTAGTGCATTTTGAACTTCAAAAAAGTCATTGATAGATTTAAATTTTACCAATTCTGCCCAAATTGAACATCTGAGAGCACAAAAACTTCATCATTTTAGAAAACCTTCATGGCTTACACATAACCATCCAACACACATGTGTGATCACCATTTATTTAAAAAAAGCCCTCTAAACTTAAACCTTGAGGTAATGCAGCAAAATTGATTTGAATATGATATTGCATTATAACTTGCTCAATCAGTCAAGGAAATCCCAGCATTAACATTTCAATGTGGCACAAAACCCTGCATAATGGGATCAATGCCAACTTCTTGCTTCAAATCTCGTTGCGTATATTTGTCGTAAGCAGAACGTGCAG